>JAXGGA010005973.1:0-73558 GCA_038373865.1 Uloborus plumipes | reverse complement strand
GCACTGTTTATCAAAGTTGAATTATTGTCACCAGGTAATTCTTAGTAACATATGTTACCTAAATATATTGTGTTATGGTCATTTGTTAATAGAAAACATAAAGATAAAATTTTCCGAAAAATAGCATCTAAATGAGTTAGATGAAGGCATAAAACTTTCTCATTTTGAGCTCAGCTGCAGGTACCACTTTTGTGCTTAGCACAGCAGTATGTATCATTTTATTTGCATAAATTAGTGGTTTAATTTGGTTAAAATATTAATGAACTTTATCAAGATAATGCACCATTAAACCACCATGATTTTTTTCATCTTAGAGGCCTGAAATTTATTGTTTTGTTTCTGAAAAAGAGGTTACATTGGGAATTCATTGTAACTTTTACTTGCTCGTGGTTTGCTTTGTAGTTGAAACTGAGCAGGGAAATTTTCTTTCGTTTTGTTTGCAAAATGAATCTTGAATTATCCAGCATTAATGGAATTATCCAGCATGCCGGAAAATTCGAATTTTTGGCATGCTGTTCAACCTTGCTTTTTTTCTGGCATGCTGGCTATTGCGGTTTATTGCAGCACTTGACAGTTGGAAGCATTAGGAAAAGGTTCAATATTTGTAGGTTTTGGAATCATAGAAATTTTCCTTCTCTTTAAAAATTTCACATACACTCAGAAATGAATAACCGCAAACACAGAATTTACAAATGGGCAATTACATTTTAATAAAAAGCATCAATTGCTGCACGAAACAGTTTGCAAAGACTAAATATGTTAGACCCTTATTTTGTTGCATGACTTTTATGAAGAATATGGGCTCTACTTCTATAATACTGTTAAATTTTGAAGATTTCCAAAAACGGCATTTATATGGTGCTTTTTTGTCTCTGTAACGGAAGAAAATAATATTATTTAAATATTTTTTCTGGAAATCTTCAAGATTTATTTGCATTATATAGTAGTATAGACCATGTTCTTCATAAAATTTGTATTAGATCTGTTCAACTAGGAATGTTCACAAATTAATAAAACATAATTATGTGAACTAGTCCTTCAAATGTTGATTGCATTATTTTAAATTGGTCTCTATTACATATCCACCTGTCAGATTTTTTTCCTGTCTTCAAAGACATGCTGGAAGCCATTTTCGAACACATCCTTCAAAATCGCCTCTGACGCTGTTGAGCTCAAAAGGCGATTTGTGAATTTTCAACTTATATTCTGAACCTTTTCAGAATGTGACATAAACCTTGGACTGCAGAAGTGTTAAAAATATTAAAATTAACTTTAATTAGAATGAAATAAAATTTGAAATCCAGAGAAATGAATTAAATCAAATTTGAAAAAAAAAAAAAGTTGTTTGATTTCTTATTTGAAACTGCATATAGATTGATTCTTTTTCTTTTTTTTTTAGATACGTATGTTAAGTTATCTCTTGTGTCTTCGAATGGCCAGGAAATAGCTAGGAGTAAAACATCAGTTCGCAGAGGACAACCCAATCCTTTGTTCAAAGAAACGTTTATATTTCAGGTAAATAAAATGTTACATCATTCTTTTCTTGCTAACTCAACAAAGCTTGTAACTGTTTTGAAATTTATTTAATTAAAGAAATACAAGTTTATCACATGAAAAATATTTTCTTTTCTTTTAAATTAAAAATTATTTACTTATTTTAGTGTGATAAAAAAGTTAACTATTCAGTCAAAACCTATTTTTAAAAAATAAATAAATGTCAAAAACATAGTTTATAAGTGTGATAAGTAAAAGGACACTACTTAATTAGAATTTCAATCATACATTATGAAAACATCTTAAATTTACAAACAGATTTCCTTTGATCATAACATATGTAAATGTACTTATGAAAAATATTCAATGAAATTTGTCATATACACACCAATTGTTTTAAATTCCAGGCAGAACATTCAGGTCAAATGTGGCTTACCTGACCTTTGATGACTACAATTCAGAGTTAATATTTTCCCTCCTTGTCTTGAAAATCAATGTTTTTAAATTTAAATCTTTGATGCAACTTTATAACAGAAATAGTATTTTAATTTTTTAAAAATGTGTAAATTTGTTTTATTATTTTTCTGAAAGTAGAAATAAATTGCTCATTTTTTCATATAAGAATGATACATGATAAAGAAAAAGTAAAATTAGATTTGAATATACTGAGTGGGCGATATGCCCGCAGAAAATCTCTAGAAGCAACTGAGGGCCTGATTACCTCTTTGCATTTGTTTTTCTGCGATATGCAATACATAACCGTACAATTGCAGATTTTCCTTTGAAAAAATCTATTTAAACTATTTATCCAATATAATTTGTATTTACATAAGCCTTTTCAAAAACAATTGAGTCGTTTAGAATCAAAACCAGTTAATTCCCACTTTTTATGAAAAGTAATTTTATTTAAAATAACTTAAGTTTAAGTAAAGGTTTTAAGGCACTGTAAGTCAAAACCAGTTAGACCCATAGTTCTGCCTTGGAAACTATGAATTTTGCGAAATGGATTAACTGATTTTGATTCTAAGCGACTTACATTGTATCATTAAAAAAATAAAGAAAAACACTATATGCTAAACAATGTTCATACTATCAAATAAAACCATATATATCTATATGTATATAAATTCTTAAGAAATGCAATAATAATTCACATAAAAAACGCTTATATCAAAGAAAATATGAAATATATGAATATGTTTTGTGTGTGTGTGTGTGAAATAAATGTTATGAAAAATGTTGAAACCCTTTTTACTAACAAACTTACTTGAAAAATAAATAAATGACAACTACTAAAGCTATGAAAAATTGATAGAAAGCAAAAAATGATCTTATATAATCAGTTTTTGGACCAACTTTCAAGACAAAACCAGTTATGTCCAGCACAAAATGGTCATTTTCTGTTCATGTAAGCATACATTGAAATTGCCAATTCACACGTTTTATACCACTCCCAAAATTTATTATCAAAGATGCAATTTACTGTGATGAAACTTTTCTTCTGTACAAAAATCAGTGTTTTGTAGTTTTTTTGTGCTGCTGTTAAATTTTAAAAATGGACTTAACTGGTTTTGATCCTGAACCTTTTCAATTGTGAAAAATAAGTTAAACTTCAATTACTCAATTGCAGGTAGCCCTGTTTCAGTTGCCTGACGTGACTCTGATGATATCGGTCTACAACAAACGCAGCATGAAGCGGAAGGAGATGATTGGCTGGTTCTCCCTGGGTCTGAACAGCAGCGGGGACGAGGAACTGGCCCACTGGAACGACATGCGAGAGAACCGCGGGGAGCAAGTGTGCCGCTGGCATGTACTCCTGGAGACCTAACATCCAATCGGAGCATCGCCTTTTCTCTCCAGGAATTTTCTATTACACCCTACCAGCAGGTTTCTGAGAGCCTTACTGGTGCTCAACCCTGTCTCTTGTGTGTTGATGTGTTGAGGGGCACTTGAAGCTTTCTGCCATGAGGGCACCGTAACACCCAGCCTACCACCATTTTCGAAAAGCAGAACCTTCCCCTATGTGTGCTTTTACGACACTACCGATTAATATATCTTCCGCTCTCTAAGCACGTTCCTTCTATCAAAATTCTCGTACGGGCGAGTCTTGCTAGAGACTGAAGAGAGTTGTCTTTTTTCGATGAGGTCTTTTTCTTACTTCATCAGTCGGTCTTTTTTTCCCCTTCTATTTCTTCGCACTTGTTAAACTCGCAGTGTTTAGTATATTCACCTGTTCTGTGGTTGCCACTGAAGTAATTGAAATGCAGGATGCTCTCAATTTAACAGATTATTTTATTCGTTTTATGAGCTTTTAATAATGGAGACATTTCTGAAAATATGGCCGCATTAATTCTTCAAACAATCTTCTCGTATTGAACTTACCCCTCAGACATTAATAATAATTTTCTTCTCATTTAATTATGTTTTTTTTTTGAAGAAATTAATTGATATTTTTTTTTTTTTTTTGAAAGGAAAAAAGAAGACTTAAGACACAATAGTAAAAAAAAAATTGTAGGAAATCATTTTCATGGTTGACTGTTATGACAAATTTTAGTATGCTTTGTGTTAAATGTTAAGTAGGAATCATAAATGAAATGTCATAGATGAATTTTGAAATTAATATAATTCCACAGTATTAATATAGGCTGTGTGCAAAAAGACTTTTTTAAATGCATTTTGTTTTGTTTTTATTATCTACTTATTGCGAGTTTATCGTAAAATTTTATTTAGCAAATGGCATGTCAGTTTTATTATTGCCATCTTTAACGTGGTTAACTTTTGTTGAGTTGAATTTTAAGTAATTTTGTATTTGGCATTTAAAGTTCACTAATTATAAAATTATTTCTTTCATTAAAGGCAATAGTCTCAATTCATGATTTTTGTTCCAAGCATTATTTTATGCTCCAATTTATGTACATTTATTTATGTTCTTTGTTCATAGTTTTTCCTTTGCAAACAATATTTAATTTATATTGTTCTAGATTTTTCTTCATAATTCTATACTTCTTTATAAGAAATATGAATTTGTTTTTTTTTAAATATTAGGGTAAAGTATATTATTTAAACTTTTATTATTTTATCTTGACAAGTATTCAATTTAGTTTTGTTCTTTTTGAAGTACTACAAAATGAAATTCTGCTCTGTTTTAAGAGCATTATTTTCATTGAAAAGTTCTAATCAAATTTAGAGTTTAGAGTAAAATAAAAGTCATCCATCTTATTTAGCAGAGTCATTTCTTCAGTATTTAGATCAATTTAAAGACTGAATTATCTCTACAAACATTAGAGTAAAATCTTGGGTTTGAAAAGATTTCTTATTGAAATATCGCTACCTTTTCATGGAAAAATCTTTAACCTATCTGTATCTACTAAAACTGCTAGCTTTTGTTAGAGACAGCTATTAAATATTGGTTAAGTGTACAAGGTACAAAGAGTTTGCATTTTCTAAAGAAAACACGGAACAAGTGTTTGTAGGAATGATGCTTACTTTGACTCAAATTGGAAATGTTAAGCGAAAGATATTTTTCTTTTATGTTTTTAAAAACTCTTGTATTGTGCATAGTACATAAAAGTGTACTACTGTAATTAATACAATTATACAAAATTTAACGAAGCACTCCTGTTTTTGCTTCAAAATTCACTTCAAATGAATATATACTGTGTGAAAACATGCATGTTGTTATTGTACTTGAAAATTTTATGAAGTTTGGCAAATGTGAAGAGAAATTTATTTATAGCTCAATTTTTAAGAGTTAGCTATATATGATGTTGTATCTGTTAAACTGAGGGTTCTGCTATGAACTATTGCATTTCAAATGTGATGTAAGGGGAATTGAAACAAACTTGTATGCTGATTTCAGCACTTAAGTATTCTCAAGATTGAGTGGCAATCCTTAGTTTTCGTTCGGTTGCCGATTCGACATCTTTTAAATATTTTCCCTTATAACTCTGTCTAAGTGTTGCTCTAAGATATGCATATTCAATGTTACAGCTTTATACATGTTCAATTCGTTTTTGGGAATGCATTTTAATCTATTGAACATTAGTAAGCATGAATGAACTGTGATGCTGCAATTTTATCCATTTGTAAAATATTGTATTTTGTCACTTATGTCAGAAAAAGAAATGCATTTGGTAGTAGTTATTTTTTCACTTTTAAGAAGTAAGGCAATTTGTTTTACATCTATACTGAAAAGGATACTTGTTGTAAAAAAGATTTTTTTTCTTGCAATGTTCATTCGTCTTGGCCTTCATTTCTTTGTGAATTTGTAAAATGAACTCTAACAGCTAGTTGTAGCAGTTGAAAGGATTTATAACAGAAAGTAAATAAAATGTTTATAATATTTTTAAAAAAAATCAAAACTGCCAATTCTTTTTATAACAAATTTAAAGTTTCTGTCATATTTTTTTTTGATGATGATAGAGGATGCTTGTTTTATATTTCTCTCCCCCCCCCCACCTCCTCCCTACACAAGAAAGAAAAGGAAAAGCTGTAGAGTAGGCTGAATATTATAGTTACTATTGCATGTACTATATAATATCCATAATTACATTTCATTGTTCCACTTTTGAGATACGTTCCTTTGATGTTTTATATGTAAATATAGTTTTCTGAATTTAGACTAAAAATCACGTTAGTAAAAATAATTCATGAAGTTTAATTAAGTATGCACTTTTGTGCAAAGTTTTCATGATGCAATCAATGATAGCAGTTCAATAGTGCAAAGTAATAAAACCTTCCTTTCAAAATTGTAAGCTTGCATAGTTCTACAATGGAAATTCTTTCTACTAGTTGAGTGGTCCCAGTAAATAACTCATAATTGCATTCAGAGACTGCAGTTCAATCCTTATTTGAGGCCATCAGTCTAGAATAGCCATAACAGATAGTAAGCTGGTAGAACTATCAGGCTGAGATAACACAGAGGAACACGCAAACGCCGTTCGCCAGGGCTTCCGTTGCGATCACATTTTTTGCAAAATGCAAAAATGTTATCTAAATTACAAAAATTGAAGTATAGCATTTTTGCTCTAATATAATAAGAATAAAAAATAATGCATGATCCAAGAGAGGATGCGAGCATGGAAATATTTAAATCTTATTATAAATCGTAGTCAACATGTATAAAATGATATTTAAGTCGGCAATCTATTTTTTTAATAGGCATAATGTCCCCCCAATAAATGAATTATTAGCATTTTTGAAAAAAACTTGTGTTCTTTCAATGTGAATTACTATATAATTTTTTCCCTTCTAATTCAAATATATATATATATTCGCTATTTATTATCTTTCGACATTTAAGCATTAGCTAAAACCAATTTCAGCTTTTTTTGTCAAAGAACTTTCAAGCTGAACTCAAACCCTGCTATTCGCAGAATATTTTTGATAAATGGACTTTTTTCTGCATAGTTCTTTATTTGAACTTAATAAGTGTAGCATTTCTTAATTTTGCTGATTGTGTGTGCAATAGCTTCTGTTATATATGAAACTGAGACATTTCTGGTTGATCACCATGTCTTAGCTACCACCTCACAGTGTCACTTCACTTGCATATAACTTAAACTTTTTGATGATGGGTTGATGTGTGACCTCAGGTCCATCGAGTTTTTTTTTTTTTTTCTTTTTCTTTCTTACAGACAGTTTCACATTTTAGCAGCAGTGTATATAGGCTTAGGTGTGCTTCCCACCCTTCTATTAAACGATTTTTAAAAAATCCTATGTAATTTATTGTGTTATTTTTCTGAATTGTGTGCCCCCACAGACCGCAGGGGAGCTATGTACACCACTGCATTTTAGATAGGTCTGAGAACTATATCAGCTTATTAGCTAAGCAGTTGCCATCATTATACAAGTAAGCCACACAAGATGCGGTAATCCTAATTAATTTTAGCCACCAGTCTGCACATAATCTTAGCTTCGATGAGAGGTTTACTACCTACAACATTGGCATGGCTATTTCAGGCATGATCCTGAATGAGAATGAAACTGCAGTCCTCTGTAACATACTTTTTGTATTGCTTTTGCCATGCTAAGAGGTGGTTACTCCCAGCTTACTGTTCAAGCAGCGTTATGCAGCCATTAAATATCACTTCTGCACCATTTTAAAATATTTGCACGAGCAAAAATAGTTTATTTCTGAAGCAATCATTTATAATAAATATAAAATAGCAATATGTTTGGTTATCTGGTGAGTTACGATTAAATCTGCCTTAAATTGGATTCTGAACAATATAGAATCTACATTAGCATTATATATGTTATTCTTCAGACATCTCTCTGGGGAGAGACTAAAATCTCTCCCCAGAAAAAAAAAAAGAATGAATTTAAACAGGAATTGAACCTAGAATTAGATTTTTAAAAAAATACATCATGAAAATATTTTGGTCATTTTGGGTGTTATAACAAATTATTACCTAAAAAGAAATATTTTTGCTAATAATTGAAAACATTTTAAAATTGCCAAAAATTTAGAATTAACAGCCAAGCTAGGTAAAAGACTAAGGAATCTAGTACTAATCTGCAACAGTCAGTTTTAGTTTATAGTAAAAATACTCGATTTGGTCAACTTTTTGTTTTTAACTAGAGATTATATATTCATTTTTTTAGGAAAAATTTAAGACCTTCTCAATTTTTGAAGATAGAAATATAAACTTCACTATCAATGAAGGTTCTAAAAATTACAAGTCCTGATATGACTCGTGAAAATTCCTCGGATTTGCCAGTATAGTCGACTTTTTTTTGTAATTAGAATTTTTAATGTTGAGAACCTAAACTGGATTAGCGCTCTTTAAAGGGCTTTGTGGTATCAAGGTAATAAAAAATCTTTTTAGAAAATAATCATTGCTAAGATCAAATTATAACTGAAATTTGATTTATTTAAATATATGTATTTTTCTAAAATAGAAATTGGCAGTTGTTTGAGCATTAAAATGTTGCATTTTTATGATTAAAATTCCTTGACAAGACTTTCCTTTGGCTACTAATGAAGCAAGCATATGCCACTAATGATAAATTTTTTTTGTAGAATAAGCATTATTCAAAAATCTCATGTATTGAAATGTGCGAAAACTACATTATAGATGCTTGCAAATTATTACTTAATTTTTTTGAAGAAATTACTTCCTGCGGAATTTTTTTTCTCAAATATCCGTAAATGATATTAGAACTTTGATTAAAATAGAATTCCACTGGTAATTAGTTTTTATAAACTACAAGGGCTTCAATCTGTTGCCTTCAAGGTGACCTTTGATTGCAGTTCTAGAATGTTGTGGTTGATGCTTCTTTAAAATCGAAGAAAGGGAAAAGTATTTTCTTGTGATTAAAAAAAACTGTAAGAAGGTGATTTACTTTTATAAAAGATAAAATAGAGTGTGCTATCTCTTTGAAAGGCAAGCTTGATCTAAAAAAAGGGACGAGCATGATTGATAAAATCATAGGAAGAACATTGTAAATTAAATAACCAAAAACTAAACACAAAGTAGTAGTTAGTAGTCAAAGGAATAATTCAAAGTATCGTATCCATGAACAGATTTTTAATTTAGATCACTGATGAAATATATTTCATAATTTTTTGTAGAACTTTTTTTTTTAGTGAACCTTCATTGGTTTTGCAGTAATCTAATCAAATATTATCAATATTGCTTAATCATGTGCAACACTAGCATAGTCGTCGTAGATTGTTTAAATATATATCTATACATAGAGCCACAATTTTTGTATTTAGAGTTAAAGTGTTCTGTAGCATCTTATGAAATATATTTTAAACTTCTTTTAAATATTTTGAACTGGATGTCATACATTAGTTTTTATAGTAAATATTCTTATAAAATGGAAACTGTGTTCACTAAATATATCTTTGCCTTTTCCAAATGTGTTCAGAAGTTGTTTTCTGGTATTAATTATTCTTTAAAAAAGAGAGAAACTGTTTTGAAAAATAAATACTTAATTTGTGGAGCCAAATGAACAACTATGAAGTATTCTAAAAGGACACAATCTTAGCATTTCTAAAAGATGCTATTCTTCACTCTTATTCTCTTAAAATTCAGTTCAAGTAGCTATATATTTCTATTCCACTTGCTTGAGCTTAAGTTTTTCTTATTTCATAACTTTTTTTTCCCCCACGAGAAACCAAGCAGGTAGCCAAAAGATATTAGAGAGTTAGAAAGTAGCCCAAATAAAATGCAAGTTAAATGATTTTCAGAATGACTGTTCTTGCAATAAAAATATAGTCGAACCACTTATATAGAACTTCTATATAGTGAAGCATTAGCGAGTTTTCATGTTCATTATATAGAAAAACTGTTTCCATATATTGAAAAAATCTCTATATATCAAAATTATTTTTAGACATAACGGGACATTTTATTCAACTTGGCACCTTGTTTCACAAATACAAAAATCAGGAGTAAAAGGAAGATAGATCGTAACTACGAACCACACGTCAAATATTGAGGTTAATGGTGGAGAAACAAATGGCGAACTTGGAATTTTAGAAAAGAGCAACAAAGTCGTTTTCAACTTTAAGTTGTAATTTGTCCAATAAAACCAATTTCATTCCTTTGATTTCTGATAGTTGTTCTTCATTCATAAATATGCTAAGCTTCAGTGAGAAGCTAAGAATTTGAATCCATCAAAAAATGAATTGCTAGAGGCGCTTGAAACATTACTTCCTTGACTTTGGTTCAGAGAAATTATTCCCGATATAGTTTTTAGCAGAGGGAATAAATGCAAACATTTCTTTGGTGAGCTGGTCAAAAAACTAGATTTTCAGCACGTATTTCACTTATTTCTTTTATTCTCATTAATTCCTTTTTTTTTTAATTATTAACTTTCATGTAACATTATTCGCTGATAAATTAGAAATTGATTTCGTATCAAAATTAGCTTTAAATTTCAAATGTTTTAGTAGTAATTAGAGTAAATTAAACTTATTTCTGAACATAACTTTTTTCTGGCAAATTGCTACTTCGATATATAGAAGTCCGACTGTAACATCTCTTGCACTGACAATTGCGGCTCATCTCAAAAAGTTACTTGATAAATCCTTTTTTAAAACAAGAAAATTAGATTTTTTTTTCTCACTTGCAATTTAGCAAATTATATAAAATAACCAATCAAAAAATGATTTTGCTTCCATGTCAAAAAGTTAACTGAACTTTGCATTGAATTTGCTTTACTTATAGTTTGTTAAACTTTTAGTGCGTTATTGCATAAAATATTTCGTTTGGAGGTGCATAAAACTAATTAATGCAGTTACTCAGTAGCTAACTTAGTTTAAGCAAGTATGTTATTCTCTGAATTGACTCGATTATAAGCTTAATTTTAGAACCTCTTCCTCTATTTTTATCCACATATAAACTGATTTCATACATTCTATAAAATTACTTCACTAGGAATTTAAAACTGTTCTTATGTTTTAAGAATTAACTACTTGATCATTTAAAATTGAGCACACTGAGTTTGGCATATAGAACTTTTCCCCTATATTATTCAAGAAGAAGATTTACTTTCAATTTAACAGTAGACATTTCTAAAAATATTACCAAAGGAACTATATTCGTATTGCAAGTACAGTTTATATCCAATCACATAAAGAAATTTTGAATGATTCAGAATAAAACTAAACTAATAAAATCAGTCATCAAATTGTGGGTCAATATAAAATTATTAGCATAATGTTTTATTCCAGAAAATATCTACATTTTTGTAATCATATGCAGTGTCGATTGTAAATTTATCTTTGCTTTAAATAAAATAATTGCAGCACTTCATGAAACTTTTTTAATAGTTTAGTGCTACAGCAACTCAATCAACTAAACTTTAATTTTATGAATTATAATACTATTGTTAACATTAGTTTCCAATAGACTTAGAAACTTGACCAATATTCCATTATTGCTTGTAGAAACAACACTCATTGATTGTATATCCATTCAGTTGCAAAGTTATTTTTGTCAAATAAAACTGTTATTAATACTTTATTCGAGTCTCTTTTTTTCCCCCAAAAGTATATTTTAAATCTTTTATCCAAACTGTTTTCAGCAATTTTTAAATAAAAATGCTATGTATTTTGACACAGTAACATATATTTTGATTTATAAGGAGTTCTTTCTTTCCACTTTGGAAATAAGACAATTGAAAAAAAAAAAAAAATTAGTCGATAAGTTAAATAAAAATATTTTTTAAGAAGAAAAAAAAAATCAAAATTGCAACTGGACATGCTTTAAAAAGTTAAAGAATCATTTTACTCTTTGAAAACCATCACACACAATAAATACTCTTAATACATGACTTTTTAAGTCTTCCAAAAACGATAGGTAAAATATGTAACCACATTCTGTTTATATTTTTTTAGAGAAACCACTCAAAATTAAGAACTACACTTGTACAGTTTTAAAATGTGTTATCAAAGTTTAGTATGCTGATATTAATGAAGAAACTGGGTCCATAAAAATTCATATTTAATAGCATTATGGTTACGCACATCCCACAATGTAATCTACTATTTTTGCTCCAAATTGAAAAATTTGGTTCAAAAGTTGTTTCAATGGTGTTGAACAAACAAAATTATTTTTAATTTTTAAAGCAATTTCCAGTGAGGTTTTCTTTTCCCTTTTTGATTTTTTTTTTAAATTTTTTATATAAATTTATTTTGAAAAACATCAATTCTACTTGACTTACGGCATATATGGGTCATTTTCAAAATTGGGTGTCATTTGAAAATTTGAAGTGTGTAAAAAAAAAATCTATGGATCAAGTATAATTCTGGAAAATAATTAATCAAACATACTTATATTACACTATTTTAATAATTTTCGTACAGTTTCTCTTTTAAATTTTTTATGTCTGATTTGTCATGTCTGTTACTAAATATGGTGACAGACATCACAAGTAACAGACATGACATTTTAAGAAAAAAAAAATTGTGGGGCAAAAAATTCTACAAAATTATTAAAAATTCTACTTGATTTAGAGTACAATCCCACTAAACTAAATTATCTAGCTGAAATAATGAATTAAAAAAATTATTTTATGCAAGTAATTAAGGTAACAGACATGACATAATAAAAATGTACAAACAAATAAAAGACTTCTGCTTCCTTTAAAGAAAACTGAACATTCAAAATGACTGTTGCTATTTCTTGTTTCCATGTGCTTCAGTACTATAGAAGTGTTGTCATTCCAGAATTCAATGCACAAGGTTTAAAAATTGTAAAAATGTGTATGGTAACAGACATGACATTAATTTCTGGACAACTCTTTGATATTAGTTAAAAAATTAAAATTTTCACTTTTATTCAAATTAACTTTATTAAAAGGTAATTTAAAGTATGAAGCATGATTGCAAAATATGGCAGAGTGGAAAATTTGACTACTAAATTCAAATTCTTGTTGTTCAACTTCAGTCTTTATTTTTTGGACAGCTGTATTTTTCGTTCCTCTTCAACTCATTCCTAAAAAACCCCATTTTCTGAACAAAAAATATTATTAAAAATTATAATGCCTGTATTGGAAATTGTACGCTAATAAACATACCAAAAAGTAAATTTATTTAAAGTTACTCAAAAATTTTTAAAAAAATATTTTTTTGACGGACAGCAAATGGCACCGAAAAATGAAAATGACCCATATGCTTTTGAAACTAATATTTGCTAGGAAAAACTTCTCAATTTAAATAATCACTTGATTAGTCTCAGACATGTTTTAATAAATATAAGGTGAAAGTTTAGTTGAACAGTGAGCAATAAGTGTCAAGATAACTTCAATTAGATTGTTTTGTAACATTTGTGACATGAAACATCAAATTCTATTGTTTAAAAAATTTATTATATGAAAAAAAGAATTTCTTAGATCATTCAATTGTCTTTAACATTGCTAGAGTATACTTACATTTCAAATGCATGACTAGAGGCAATATAAAAATATATAATAAATTACAACAGAATAATTTGTGCTTTAAGTAGAAAGGTGTTAGAAACACAGAAGCTAAATTAGTTTTATATAAATGCTGAATATGAGTGCATATGAAAAATTATAAACATATCTAAATACATGAAAAGTCTATTGCACAATCCAAACTTATTCACAAGTAAAAACAAATTATTTCGGTTATTGTTCATGAAAGTGAGGCATCAGAAGGTTATGATGACTTGGTTTTATTTCCTAACACTTTCTTTCGTTGCCGAACCATGTGTCCAAATAGCTGGGGGAAAACTGGAAAATACAAGAACTATTTATTAAAATCATACTAACATTATCTATAGTTGGGGCAGCGTTGTAATGCTGTGATTAACATCTTTACAAGCTGTCAGATTAGGTTTGCCAAGAGTAGAGTCTCGCTAACAGATTTTAAAACTCTTAAATTTAGAGGGGATCTTGCTTTAGAAGGTTCAAAAAATCGAATTTGGGGGAATTTTTTCAGGACTAAAAAAAAAGCAAGTTTATCTAAATCTTTAGATTATTTTATTACATGTCTGAACATGAGGAAAAACTTTTTATAGAAAAATATTCACATGCAACTGATTGTGCACTTTCGTGCAACTACTGTTTTCAATCGATGGGATAGATGGAGCTTATTTGATTTTTTTGTTTCAGATTAAAATTACATAATTTTAATCTTCATATATTTCTCTTCTATTTGAACTAAAAGCATTCCTAAAAAAAAATCTTATTTTTTTATACAAGTTGAAATGAGTTTTTTTTTAGTATAAAAAGCATTTTCTTTTTCAAGCCTGAAGAAACATTCAAGTTTCTTAAATTCATATAGAAGAAAAATACATAAAAATTAAAATGGTGGTTTTTTTTTTTTTTTTTCAGATGAAAATTACGAGCTTTATCTGTCCTGCCAATTGAAAACAGCAGTTGCAAAAATATGCATAAAAATCGATTGCATGTGAATATTTTTCTCAAAAATTTTTTTTATCCTATTTTCAGGCATAATAAAATCTAAAATGTTCGATAGACTTTGCTTTTTTTATCCGAAAAAATTTCCCCAAAAAATTGATTTTTCTAAAGCAGGATCTCCCTATACAGAACAGCTAATACGTAAAATTATGGAACAAAGAGGCTAAAAATATACATAAAACAAATTTGGTAAAAAAAGTTCATGAAAGCTTATTTCCACTAAAAACACTGATATTCAGGAAAAGTTTTTGAAAATAAAATTGTATAACTGCAAAATACAGGGTGTCCGAAGCAAATGTACTGAATATGATCAGTACATTTTTTTAAAAGTTTATGCGCTGTGAGGGTGATATTGGCAAAATTTCATAGCTGAATTCTTAGAGTTTGCGGGCAAATTTTCTTAAGTTCTACAAATATTGTGAAACATGTCTACCATTATAAGGTAACAGTGACTCAAAATGCCCATTAAAATAAAGACGCTTTTTTTTAAAAATACCCAGTATAATGAGAAAAAAAAAATCCTCCAGATGAGAAGGAAGTGAGAAGCTAAAATGAAATAGATAGGAAGTAAAAAAAAAAACGTGTTTAAATTAAGATCTTAATGCCAAAAAATGTCTTTAGACTTTTCAGATGATTTTATACACAATCCCAATTTCACTTTCAAGACTTTTAAAAAATAATAAAATTCTAGGACTTTCAAAACTTTCTAGGTCACTTACATAACCTGTCCTAAGTCTGAAAACGGTTAGTTTGCAATATGAGGCTAATTGTTAAAGTTTCTAATTTCCAAAAGGCTTAATCCTTTACAAGTCCATTAAAAAAAAAAAATACCAGAATAACCAAACACAATTTTAAGAGTGAAATATGTTTCAAATTTTTAATTTTTACAGATAAAAATGTTATCATAGCATGAAGAAAAACTATATTATTGAGTAGTATTGTCTTACTTGGAATATAAGTGAGCATCATTAAAATATTTGCATAATAGTAACTAAATGATATGTTCAAGGGATTCGGCAGTAAAAGTGAAAACATTTGTGTCTTTTTAATGATGTCTAAAGCAAGAAGTGTGTTTCCAACTTCTCCCTGAAAACAAAAATTAAATCAATTAAGTATGAGAAAGACCTTTTACAGAACACAGAACTAATTTTACGAGGGCATTAGGAACGGAAAATAAACATCACGATAATTCACTGCAGTATTAGTTCAATTAGCAGCATAAAAAATATCATACACTTCACTAGATTTCATAAATTAACAAAAAAAAAAAGTCTGCAATATAGTCATTGAAAGATCTTAAGTATTTTTGAACACTTTCTGGTCACACAGCTGTTTCAACCTTATTTCTTGCACTACAACTTATTGGGGGGGGGGGGGGGGGGGAGATATACGAATGCGTTAATTTCATTGAAAATTAAGGCATTGTGTTGATTATCATCTTGTCTTCAGTTAATTTCATTGAAAAATACTTTAGTTTGAAACTAAACTTGCAATTCGGTAAATGAGACAATTTTTATTTAAAACGGACGATTATGTTCATTAACATAACACCTGGATCTTAAGAAAGAAAATATCTGATTTTATGCACAAATAGAAATTTACAAGTTGGGTAAATTTGTATTCAGTCCATAGTGATTCTTAAACTTTATAAAATGTCTAAAGACTTCATTTATTTATTTGTTTAAATTATTAGTTGACAAAGTTGTAGAAAAAAATCAATTTATTATGCTGAAATTTTAAATATGGCTTTTTTTAATGTTCACACACTATTATTAGTTGAATACTTACGATAACTCCAGCAGGATAGAGTACATAGAACAATGAATATCTGCCACCGAAAAAAAAGGAAAGAAAGACGTTAAAATTTGGCAATTATAGAAGACAAAACACAATTAGAACACAGCAAACAATTAACAATTAATGTCCAAATTTTCAGTTTTTTAGTTATAAAAATATTTTAATCCAATAATTGCCGAACTAAACATTCACCAGTTTAACATTCATGAGTTATGACCATTTGCAATCAGTGGCGTACCCACGGAGGGGGCGAAGGGGCTTCAGCCCCCCCCTCCCCCCAAAGAATATAAGCAATTTAGAGACAGCCATTACCTTATTGACAAGATCAAAAAAAAGGTCTAACATCGTCTTTTTTGGCATTAATTTTAGAAATTTTAAAAAATGAATGAAAATTGCTTCTCCCCAAATTAGACAGCTGCAAATATATTTTCACAAGCAATTTATCTAACTTGAAAGAGCCAACCTCTTTTTCTTTTTTTAAAAAATGTTTGTTTCAGCTTTCTAAATTCAATGTTTTTCTTGTTAGAACATAATTTAGTCGCTGGGTGTCTTATTAACAAATTTAACTGAATTTGTAGTTCGATAGATTGTATATATATAGAGAAAGCACCGAGAGCTTTAAAAATCACTATTTTATTCTTCTCCCAAATTTCATAGTTGGCATATAATTAAAATAAAAGCTGTGTCATAAAATTTTACTGACATGCAATTAAAAAAAAAAAAAAAAAAGAAAGAAATCTACCTAAAACTGGGACTGGTGTGGCTGTTGAAATTCCACTAATTTTGCCTCTCCCGTAACAGAGTTCATACATAAATTTTAACCCCTACCAGGAAAAACTCCTAAGTGCACTACTTTTTGCAATAATAATAAACCATGCACAAAATTTCATTTAGAAATGAGAGGCCTGGTGTTTCATGAATATAAACTTATGTTGTAAATCTTAATTTTTTTTTCAGAGAAAAAGAATCAATTTTTTTTTTAAATTTGCTAGTAATACTCAATACTTTCTGCATCCCTTGAACTGTGAATATTTTCTCCTTTTGTCAAAAATAATTCTTCTCTCAAGAGTTAAAACTTTTATACTTAGCCATACTCTATACAGAAACTTTTGGAGAAATTGAAAAATACAACACATAAATAATAAAGTAGAGAGCAATATTTTATAGTCCAAGTAATTTTTGTCTGAAAGTGGGCAAAATTGCAACAAAAGCTTAATCAACAGTTTATGTGTCAATACTCAATACTGAATACAATGTACAAAATCGGATCACAGAAACAGCCCCAAAAACAATTGAAATAATCTTCAAAATAGGTAAGCCAGTATTTAAAAACAAAAAACATGGGAAACCTTATTTAACATTCTCAACTGGAGAAGTTATAGGTGAAGAGCCTTGGTTATTAAAAGTTTATTTTAAATGAATTATGTAATTATCCTCGTTATCAAGGGCCTTTTGACATCCAGTAGTACATTTCAAATCCCGGATAGATTTTTAAAAATTTATTTTTGGAGCAAAATATTGAAATGGCTCTCTTGGATACAAGTCAAATTTTCAATTTTTTTATCACATATAGATCGCAATAAAGGAAAATCAGTAAGATGTCAGGTAAGTACAATGAGTGAAACAGTCAGATTTCCCTTTCTTTGAATCGCTAATGCCTTTTCTATTGCACAAAAACTTGAAAATTTGGCGTGTATCCAAGATGCCATTTCAAGATATTGTGCTCCAAAAATTAATATTTTTTATTATTTACCCAGGAGTTAAAATTTACAACTAGATGGCAAAAGGCCCTTGATAACCAGGATAATTACAACGTTGATTTAATATAAAAACTTTTAACAACTGATTTGTGATTTGTGTGGGAAAAATGCCATTTCTTTCCAGTCCTCCTAATATTTGTGAAATATAACCATAAAAAAACACCCTTAACCTATATTTATTCCAGTTGAGAATGCTATTTTTTTTTTTTTGTTCGAATTTATTCATTAAGAGTTACTTATATAATAAGAATTTTAAAAAACTTAGTTGCAATTTTGCTCATGTTAAGAGTATTTTTTCTTAGTTTGCTTGGACTATCGGCAGAGTTAATTTTAGTTTGAATTGGAAATCAGGGATACTACATCACAAACAATATCAAACTTTCTTCAAAGTTTCTAATTTGGACTTTTTAGTTACCTGCACCAAGTAATAAATTTGGGCGGCTTTCCCAGCAAGTTTGTACAGTAAAATGAATATCTAACAACTTCTGTCACTCCCCAAGCAATCATAGTTATAGCAAAAGTTGGTGAAGTTTGAACCTAAAATTATAGAAACCAACAATCA
Source organism: Uloborus plumipes (assembly GCA_038373865.1). Lineage (NCBI taxonomy): Eukaryota > Metazoa > Arthropoda > Arachnida > Araneae > Uloboridae > Uloborus > Uloborus plumipes. Next base: position 55,042 of record JAXGGA010005973.1, on the reverse strand, counting down.
ATACTTTTATTATAAGGTGATATAAGGATTTTCACTTATTTCATATTTGCATTATAAACAGTAAATACTAAAAAGCATAATTTTCCCATGAAGAATAAAAATTAGTTCAATTAAACAATTTTAATTAATTATTTTTGTTTTAGAAAATGAATTTTAAAATTATTTTTCACTTATTAATATTTTGTGAACAAAATATTTAATTGCGCACATAATAGCATTCATTACATGTGGGGATGAGTTTTGCTGCTATTGAATTAATTTCAGAAAGAAAAAAAAAATGTTTATACAGCAGTGTAGAAAATATTTCAGTTGCTTCTACAATCTGTACATTTTATCTTTTCAAGGAAAAGCACAAGCTACCTTTGATTCTGTTAAGGATGTTACATTGAACCCACAAAATTTTCTTTTCTAATTCTTTTATGAAGTTTTAACACTTTGAATACCATGATTTTGCAAGAAAAATTCAAAACTGAGAAAATAGTTCAGAGAACACAAAACAATTAACAAAACAGGGTAGTGAAAGTATTTAACAGTTCTCGCACTACATCAATATTGATCAAATTGTTCTAAAACTTTAAAGCTACACCAAAGTGTCAAATTATATTTTAAGTAAAAATTTTTAAAATAGAACTTTTCATTTATTAATATGTGAGAAGCACCAAGTTCCCTTCAAGTCAAACCATCAAAATAATATGGTGTGAAACTTTCTTGTGTAAAAAAGACCAAGGCTCAAACAACCTTTCAAAACATTTTTAGGGCATAACTAAAAACTATCAAGGTTCAAATATTAATTATGGTGCATTGATAATCATTTTGCATAATTTATTTAGACTGATAAATTTTAAAACTTTTTCTTACTTTTCTGAGGTTTGTCAACCTCTTTCGATGTAAAACAACCTTTCAAAACATTTTTAGGGCATAACTAAAAACTATTCAAGGTTCAAATATTAATTATGGTGCATTGATAATCATTTTGCATAATATATTTAGACTGATAAATTTTATAACTTTTTCTTACTTTTCTGAGGTTTGTCAACCTCTTTCGATGTAAAAAATTGGGACATAATTATATTTATTGTATGAAAATATCACATAATTTCTTCACGATTCTGTACAACTTTGAATCAATCACACTATTTTACAAAATTTGCATAATGCTGATGCCCCAAACAGTGGTATATATTTCAAAAATAACAAGGGTAGTAAGGAGAATTAATTCCAATTCAATTTTATGAATAATATGAGTAAAAAGATGCACACGTAATTAGATATAGATCAAATAAAAATTTTTTAAATCAATTATGGTCAATATTTTGAAACAAATGTCAAAAATTAATAACATCTTGCAAATATTAAAGACAAGAAAAATAAAGGAAATGATTTTATAATTTCCAAGTAAACATAATTTTCTAATGCTAAGCTAAATGGAAAACGCGACAGTATTTAACACTAAAATTTCACACCATAATGAATAAAAAATTTTTAGTTTTGCAATAAACAGAATTCATAAATAATCACTATTTACTCCATGAAAGAACCAACATTTCAGTAAAATTTTAACTACTATAAAAGATCCAATTCCTTAAGTATTCTACTTGTAAAAATTATTTCGGATATAAAATTATGCTGCAAAAAAAAAAAAAAAGCAAACACAGTGAAGGCATTAAACGAAATTCTTTCTTTACTTTATTTTAATTTTAAAAGACTTGTTTTTGCTCACTAATTATTTTAAATAGGAAAAAACAAAGAAAAAAAAAGGCTACTTTACCGTTCATATTTTTTAAAGAAGTTTATATTTTGATAAAATAAAGATGGAATAATAATTTAGTGTAGGATAAACTCTGGTATTTTCTTCCGCTCTTTGTTCAATTCTTTCAAAAAAGTGGTAAACTCAAAGGGTTCCTCAACATGAATAAGATTAAATGCCCCTGACCTAGATGAAGTAAAAGGATATCCCATCAAAAACAAAATGTACAAAAATGAAAGTCTTGCTTCCACTATAAGAAATTGCAACACCTCATGTAAAACCAAGTCAGTTGTTAAAAGTTCACATGAAACATTTATAGTGTTGGGATGTTTAACATTGATGTTTAACATCAATGTTAAACATCTATATTTCTATAATAAATATAGAGAATTGTAAATTTTATTCCAACATAATAGCATCCATCAACTAGCAGTGATTTGAGTATTTCATTTTGTGCTTGTGTACATATTGCATAACTTATGCCTGCTAGCATCATACTATATTAAGATAAGAGACACGAAATATGTTATTTTGTACTTATCCATTTCACAAGCAAAAATGATCTCACCATCCACGCAGACATCATTGGCAACAACTCAAGATGTATAAAAAAACATTAATTTAAAAAAATTGAATTAAAATAATACCAGTACAGATATTTGGACTACTTTTTCAAAATTATACCAGCAGGGGTCAATCCAGAACACTTTACCAAGGTCATGTTTTTGGAATTTTATTTAAACTAATATGTAGTTTTATGAAAAATAGTTACGGCTAGAAATATTCCAGATAGTTTTGGAATTTCAGATTTTTGTAAAGAGAGGGTTTTCGATTTTCGGATTTTAATGAAGGGTCCATTTTTGAGTTTCTGAATTTTGTGAAAGGTTTGTTAATGGACCAAATTTTTCTCTAGATTGACCCCTGACCAGTGCCTGGTAATATTAAAATATTACTAGTGAAAACAATGTTCAGAAAAAGTGCTAAACTTTTATATACTTATAAAGAAGATACCTTTTCAATGGGGAGCACAATGCCCCAAACTTGCATAACTCGAGAAGCTACTTGAACAAATGTGACTACAGCATTGGAAGGAACAAGACCAAGAATACAATGCAAAACCTGAAAGATAAAGAGATTAGATTTAAACAACATTTACATTTATAATTTAAACTAAAACCAAACAAGATATTCAAGTCTTGAGTCAGAGTTATTATTAGGGATGCACCGACTAATTGGCTATAATTGGCTACTTTGTAATCAGCAAAATTTTACAGGTTAATGGGCCGAAAAAATATTTTGTAAATAAAATTACTTTAGTGTGTCTTGAACAAGCAAATACGATATTTCTGCAAACTTAAAACTATATGTAATTTTCTGCAAACATAAGTATCATATGCAGTACGAGAGTGTAGTGAGGAAAAACAAAACAGTTAATTTTGTAGTTACAATTGCAACAAAGCGATGACGCAACAGTTTTCATGCATTGATACTTTCTTGTTAGCATAGTGCTTTTAGGGAACCTTCAATTTTATTAACAATAAAATGAAAATTACTCAATGAAATAGGACAATATTTTGAAATTATTTTAAGAATATCAGGAAAATGGAAAAATATTTACAATAATATGATTTATCTGAAAAGTTTTTTATACTTGATATTATGATTAGATACATAGAATTTGTGCTAAAAATACAGGGAAATTGAAATAGTTTGATATAGTGAGGTTTTGGAAAGAGGTTTAATAAACTTAAAATATCTGGATCATATCCCCCACATATTGAGCTTTCAAAGTCCTCTGGTGTCATAATCAAAGAAAATCTATTCACCAACCTTATAGCTTTTCAAAAAATTAATATACAGCAGAGTTTCAAAAACCTGAGTTGATTGGGGCTCAAGCTACCTATGATTACTCAAAATCAGGACGGAAAAGGTTAAAGATATACAACACCCAGAATTAACCAGAACCTTGGACTTTCGGGACTAATTTTTTAGACTACTATATTTCTAAAAAAATTGAACAACATACCTGGGTATGTCCCTGTGTCTTTCTAGAAATTATTCCAGGACCTCTGCTTATACATTTTAATTTTTTAATGATTCTGCTTTTTGTAGATTTACATAAATTACAGGGAAAAAAAAGTGATATAATCTTACTTCTAACATTGCTAGTGACTGGAATATTATAAGACTTGTTCCACATATTTTCCATAGTCCAACAACAGATTTATTCTTCAACAGGAACTTCACAGTTTGAAACAGAAGATAAGTCCAACTATTGGAGGAAAAAATCAATTATGATAAATATCATAAAATATTTGACAAGGTTGCAAAGAAATAAATAACAGAAAATAAGCTATTTGCAATTGATAACAAATTTAATTTTAAAAATGACTAATTAATAGTGACAAAATAAAATGAGACAGCACAATTTTCTCTTGTTACTCTCCCAAAAGAAAAAATTAGAAATCCATAATTAAAAGTATACATGCATTTCATCAAAAATATTTCTTTTAACAAAAGTAAATACTAACTTAATAGTACTAATTAATTTTAATAACAATCCTTACTTCTTGCCAGTATTAATGCAGATTATTAATATTTTTCTTCATTATATTAAAACATAACTTTTCATTGCTGATATATAGTGAGAGCATTCATGACAATGTTTGGTCAGATTACACACATTTTTTAAGTTTCACAAGCTGTTGTTTGGAAGTAAATGATCCAGGTAGTGCAATGTTGCATATAAATTTAACAGAAGAATTTATACACTACAAGAAGCATTATGTAATTAGTATTTAAACTGGATATTTTGAAAATTTGGAAAATACACATCAAGCAAATGTCACAGGAAGGGTTTTGGAGTTAAAACGCCTCCCAACAAACAAAATTTATTGATTTCGAAAACTATTCCTAGAAATTATTTTTGAAAGCTCCTTTCAGCTCATTCAAAAAATGAGATGTTAAACGCTTAAAATTGCAAAATTGCTATTTTAAAAAAATATCCTTGTTCAACAAATTTTGTCTGGCGATTCAGTTAATTCAGAGACATAATTAAAATATTGTTATTCTGAATTTCCGAATGTTTTTTTTTTCGATTTGATGTACGTATATGTAAATGGTATCTTATCACTCGGCAAAATTTGGCATTTCATTTGGCAAATTAAGAATTTCTCTTCTCCTAGAAAATTTAAAAATCGGGGCCTTGCTTAGAACTCACGACAAATTAAACTTTTGCTCTCTCTAGCGAAATAGTACTGTATCCTCGTTTAACTCAAATTCAGTTTTAACTAAACAGAATTTCATGAAAAATATTTTTAATTTATGTTTAAACACGTTCATCAATTAACAGCAACAATACACGGGAAACGCAATACAGGAATTAGATATACGACACGCGAAAACTATGGTAAATAACATTTCATAAAGCAACAAACGCAAAAACATTTAACACTTATGTTTACATATTCAGCAAGAGTCTGCTTTGAAATTTCGCGCACTACAGCAAAGACAATTAAGAAATCTTTCTCATCACAATACTATTAATCTCAAGCATAAGATAATCATCTTAACAAATACAGCTTAAAATATTTAATTCGTACTCACCCAACAGTTTGGACACTATTGTAAAACAATAAGTACGGCTTCGAAAACGCAGCCATATCCTTGTTGGCCTTGCTGCTTTTAACATTATTCATTTTTTTATTACTTAAACGAAAAAAAAAATAGGAAAGCGATTAGGAGTGTTTCGTGTACACTACTCAAAGAGTTTCATGCACGTGAAATGCCATGTCTCACTTTTGACGAGATACAGGAAAAGAAAATACAGGTTCAGAAAATGCGTGCTGCCATCTAGCGAGAAATTGCTCGGGAGAAAGTTGTTACAATTTATTTACTCTTGCGTGAGAATAAAATATTTCCTAATTGTTCCTTTGGAGTTAAATTACTGTGAAATGATCAATACAGTTACGATGGTAGAGATAAAAGACTTGAGGAAGCCGATGGCTTTATTCTGAATCATATAATTTTTATCATTTCCTTGATAAGAAAAATAGCAGATATTTTCCTTGTTTGGGGTATAGTCATTTTTCTTAGCATAGCCTTTTTAGTAGTAGCCTAGCCGCAGGGCCTGATTACTGAATAGGCGAACTAAGTTATGGCCTAGGGTCCTCTCCTTTTAGGTGCCTCCAAATGGCAAAAAAAAAATCAATGGCTAAAATTGTAAAGTTTGACAACGAGGACCTAGCAATGTTTCTTCCAGCCAGAATTAGGATTAAGAGAGGTTATACATTTAAAAGGGTTCGAGGTGACCCCCCCCCCTCCCTCTATGGAAATAAGGTATAACTTTGCCACCCCCTCCTCAGTGTTTTTTAAGCATAAACATAAATAACATATCGAAGAATTCGAGAGCGAATCCAGATAGAAGGAAATCATTATTAGAATGAAACACAGATACTAGGTGTGATGAGGAAGGAAAGGGAATTAGGAATAGAACTATTTTTTAGTTGAACAAAAAAAAATGTTAGATTTTATATTAGAAGTAAAAAATATATAAGTTTATGTTTCGAATAAGAAAAAAAATTATATTCTCAATTGAGTTCGGGATTCATCCCGTCCTTCTTAAATTGAAATGTATATTTTAAATATACGCAATTCTGGGTCATTTTTGACGATATTGAATTTTGACGATTTGAAAATTTACGATTCCGGAAAATCTTTTTTTAACTAAGGCACTAAATACTTAACTAGGTAACCCGTGCGGAATTCCACAAAAAAAAAAAAAAAAAATAAATAAATAAAATAAAAATAAAAAAAAACTCTAAACTTAAATTTAATACGACAATTTTTATTGGCTTCATTACTGCCCGAAGTTGCAGCGCAGTGTCGCGAAATCTATAAAGAAAAGTCCAGCGTAAGTTGGTGTAGTCCCTGCCGGAGGTTGCAAGTTCCCGATCATATGGTACACTTGACCATGTAGTTTAAAACAATATGGACCTCTGCCAGGAATGTTAACTGAGTCCACTTTGACTGAATTTTCAAGAATCGGGCTCTAAAGGAGCATAAATTGGCATCTTTTCTAACGTTAGATATAATTTTCCAAATTCTTATACTATAAAGTGTTTTTTGACTAAAATTCTGAAACCACAGGTGAAGATAATCTTTGCTAATGTTAAATGAAAATCGATGGATTCTAGATTATTTCCTGGATTTTTTACAGTTTTGATGTCCTTAAAACGCAATTGTCTTTAAAAAACCCCTTCTCTCAATAAATTTCAAAGCTTTCGTTGATTTTTGTATTTATTATTTTTATTTTCGTTTGTTTATTTTTCTCTTTTTTTTTAAGTTAATTTTTTTACGTGTGTGTTAGTGCAATCTGATTTTTCCTCCGGGAGGGCACAGTTGACTTCTTCCGAGGGGAAAGGACACTGTCTTCTGGGAGAGATATCTGAAAGAAACATTGCATCTTTCTCAGTTTGCTGAAAGTGATTCCAAACTTTAGCGAATGGTAAAATACGAGCTTGCGCACGTACGTATTTTACTACTATTATATATGCGAAAATTTGTATGGATGGATGTGTGTATATGTTTGTTCCTCTTTCATGCAAAAACTACTGAATGGATTTTCATGAAACTTTTTCCATAATGTAACTTATGCATCAGAATAACACATATGCTATAATTTATAACGATATTCGAAAAAGTTCGATTGGTAGCGCTTTTTTCATTCCAATTTAAGGTACATTTTTCGCATAAATCCGCTAAGGCTTCCAACAAACTAATTCAGTATGTAGTGCATCATCTCAACTCCCTGTCGATAGCTAGAATTGCGTGTATCATTTCCACTTTTCACATAAAATTTTCAAGGCTTTTCTCAAGTCAAATAAACAAGTAATTTTTTTCAGCTTCATTTTTAATATCCAGGCTTTTACATAGACTAGACAATGGAAACGCTCGAGCGCCCGTTCTCTAACGAGATTTTACCATGATTTGTAAGTAGAATATTTATCTTTAAGACAATGTGTTTTTTATTGTGCTTTGAAACTTGCAAATATTATTTTGTAGAATAAATTGTATTCCTTTAATAATAGATTTTTCACTGCATCAATTATTTTCGCAAGTTTTGTAAATATGTGTTTTAGAGTATCGGTATAGACGTAATCGCTTGAAGAGATTAGCAACTAATAAATGGGATTAGGTTTGATGGAGCTTTAAATACAACTTAATGACATTTCTTAAATTTGTTTGCGTTGATTTGGCACTTTCTCGGGGTACTTACAATTGGGCAGTTACTTAGTATACAATTGAACACGAATTTTGCCGAATTTGTTGCGAAAAGATTTTAATAACTGAGATTCTCGGGCGATTTTTTCAACTGACACCAGTTTTTGTGCCAAAGACTACGTAATAATACTTTATTACACGAGGTAACCGAAATAAAACGATCATTGTCGGATATTTATCGACTGCGGCAAATCTTAATTATCGATACTAGCTGCCAGGGCAGCTAGATTAGCTTCCTGCGGCATGTTGATGCATAACGTCCCCCCTCTCTAACTTTTACCTCATTCTGAAGTTTTATTTGATATAATTTAATGTTCATTCGATTTCAAGACGTACCACGAACGTGGCCCGGCGTTGCACGGGCACTTCGTGCCCTGAAAGTAGTGAGGAAAATGTCAAGAAACTACTCCCCGCCAAGGCGGCTCGCTAACAGGCGCTTCACGCCTTTACTTTTTTCCACTGTATAAAAAAAATCATTCGAATTATTGAGATGCTTCGCGCTTTCAAGATGGTGAGGAAAGTTTCAGTAAGTTCAGCTCAGGCGCGGATCCAGAGTGGGGTCATGCGGATCATGACCCCCCCCCCCCCTTAACCGACCAAATATAGCAAAAAATTGCATTTTTGGGACTTATTTTACGAAAAAACTGCCAACCCCCCCCCCATTTTTGCACAAAAATTGCACTTTGACCCCCCCTTTCCGAAAATGACCCCCTCCTTAACCAGAAGCTGGATCCGCCCTTGGTTCAGCTCGCTCAAAGGAGAAAAAGCAGACATTGATACTCAGTTTTTAATATAAGTAGATGGCTCTTCAACAAATGAATGTTTCAAAATATTACAAGTAGCTAGCGATAAAAATACTATGTAAGTCGCCCGCTTATAAGTTTCGTGTTTGATTTAGTTAAGCCTTCATTCAAAATTCTCATTTTCATTTTTATTATTGTTTCATGGCATGGCAACCACGTTTTGCAATGCAAGAATGGATTTCATATTTAATCATTTATTAGGCTTAATCGCTTTAAACTTGACTACTTATTAATTGATATCTTCGCTAATTAAAATCGTATAATTATATAGATTGAAACTAATGAAGCTTGAAAAATTACCTATCTATCGGTACCTGGTTCGACTTTCAGTTAATTGGCGTTCAGGAGAAAGAAGCGTGACATAGAAAGATAGTTAGAAAGAAAGATAGTTAGAAAGATAGTTAGAAAGATACTCAGTTTTTAATATAAGTAGATAATACTCCCACATTTGAAACTTCAGTTTTTTTCTTTTGTTGGCCGATTCCGGATGAATCCAATAAAAACCTCTTTAAAATTATGTCAAAACGTAAAATAATCCGCATACTAAATTAATAAAACCCTTAAACAAGACTAAAATTACCATTAATTTGCGTTTTTGCACAAATAATTGTCAAATGTTCCCAATCATTTTGAAATCATTTAGGACAAAACTTTTAGCATCATTTTATGGTCAGCAATATTATCTCAACATTTTAATGACTATTTCTCTGCGAGAAAAATTAGTGATATAATAATACTTAATGTATTTTCATAAAGTAGGGAGGGGAGCAAAATTATCCTAGGTATAACAAAACAGTTACCGGGCAAATTTGGCGACATTTTAAAAATCGTCAAAGTAGTGTGTTTTGAGTTCTTTCAGTTAAGGAAAAAAAACCAAAGGTGAGTATACATTGTTTCTCAATATTATTACTGACCCAGGCAACGCCGGGTATTTTCGCTAGTATCTAATAAAAAGATACATTGGGCATCATTAAAAAAACAAAAAGTAAAATAAAATCAGCATTGCAATGATGCCCCCAATTTGCAGAAACGTCAGATAAAAATCACCGAAACGGAAATATTGTTTTCAATTTCCAGATACCTTTTCATTTCAAAAGTTGCGAAAAACATTTTAAAGGTTTTTAATTAACGTATTCGTTAATTAATGTCATCCGAAGATGCGACCTAGCTAAGAACACTCTCGATTAACTTTCCTTTCAAAGAAAAAAAAATTCAAATTCGCTCCATCCGTTTAGTTGCTAGAGTGCCACAGACAGATACACAGATACTCAGACGCATAAAACCTATAACCACCTTCCTTGTTACGTGGGGGGTTAAAACACGAATGTTTCGGCAAAATTAAAGTTTTCGCAACAAAGGATTGCAGTCAAGTAATTCTTCCCTCCATGCTTCTAAAAATTGGCTTTGAACCGATTCCAGGCTATCTTTTTAAAATTATAAAAATCAATTCTAAATATCTTTCAAGAATAATATTTTAATTACGGATTGCAATGTTTTTAAAGTGATACAATAGTATATGATAAAAAACGATCGTCAAAAACCGATTATTTTTCTGGTAAGAAATGTGTGCGATTGTGCTGTTACTACTGTACAGTAAGTAAAATCTGCTGTCAAAAATTGAAAAATTAAAAAAAAAAAAAAAAAAAGAAACAAGCATGAAACAGGAAACACATGTTTAGAGACAGAAGGGAAAATAAAACACACATTCTAAATGAATTCATTTGTATATCTTTGGTGTTAGAAAGCCTGAAGTAGCCAATGACTGAAAAAATAATCCTTATAATTTACATTTTACATACAGTATCTAACCGCTTAAAGTTTATTGGGCAGTGTGCCATACGTCCAAGGTAAAGAAAATCAAATCCTGCCGCCCGTTACTATCGTCACAACAAGACACCGCTTTATATATCCCGCTCGCAGCATAAAGCATTTTATCACATGACTCGCTATCAACCAATCACGTAGTGAATAAATAAATGCCAAGTCACTTCAATGAAAGTAAAAGTTAATTAATTGGATCCAAAGTGGTGAAACTTAATCTTGATGCGTCGGCCTGTCTATATAGCGGCTCTACTTGACGCGTAAAGCAACCAATCATGTGACTCACTTCCATCAATCACAAAACGATTTAAACTAATGTCAAGACACGGTAACGCGATTTTGATTGCTGAAGAAAGAAAATAAATGAAAAATCGAAATTTAGTCTCTCCAAAAATTATAAATGTGTCAGTGAAGCGTATTTTTTTGGGGGGGGGGGGGGGTGAGCGCTTGTACTATGTGCTATAGAAAAGGGGGAAATTTTTCCCTCTTTTCATAAACTTTGAGGGAAAAAAAACCGACTTTAACACTCGTACTGGATTTCAAATTTTAAAACCAAAATTTCCACGTATTGTTGGTGTAAATCTAAAAAGACGTAACTTCGTAGCTCCCCCCCCCCCCCCCCCCCCAACCCTGTTGTCCAAGTGAACAAATTCTTGCTGATTAATGCTAGACACTTAAGAGAGATGCTCTTGATGCCAAATGCAGAAAGAAATGAATAATAGCTAGGTTTTTGATCAGTATTTCAGTATTATTCATGTACTAGCACTATCCTTACGCCGATGCTCGTGCAATAAATGTAAAAGAAGTCAACTGAATAAATTTAAATTCACTCCAACCTTCAAAAGTAAAATTATTATATTCTTTAACTCAAATGTACTCCACAACCTTTTAAATTCCACTAAAAATCCTGTTGAAAGTTTAAAACACCCAATTTGCCAAAAAAATCAAAAAGACATTTAGTTAGATAAGTAACAGTAGTTAAGTAATCACTCAAATATAGTCAATTTTCAAGGCTTAACTCAGTACGCAAATTTAACAACTATGTAACTTCAGGGACGAAAGAGCAGTTTGTTTGGAAAATGGGACCTAGTGTTTTAGTTTTGCGTATAGAGTTAAGCTTTGAAAATTGACTAAATTTGAGCAACTAATATCTCCTGTTCTAATTAACGGAGAGAAACGTGCCAAAACTTTTCTTTATCAGAAAAAACCCTTTCCAACGATGTATAATGTTAGGGGTGGGGGAAAGTTTCCCCCCTCAATTAGGTGAAGTACAACAACATGGAGACTAATTAATTAATTTAAAAATAACTCATTCGAAATTTAGAATTCGGCCTTCGAGATTCAGCTCACAGGGATACGTTTGAATTTTGTGATAAGTTTCAGGTCTGTAGGTGTGGGGGCTTCTAGCCATCGGTTACAAACATACATACGAACAGACAGAGCCTTTCATCTTTATGCATAGATGTGAGTATGCGCATTTCTTTCAAAATTCAGTCGGATGCTGCAAAAAATCTACAAGTGATGGGAATTTTTTTTTTTTTTTTGCATATTTGAGTACAGCGCGTTATTTTACAGTAAGACCAACTGTCCTTTATTTAACAAAAAAAAAAAAAAGCGGTTTTTTTTCGTAGGTCAGCGTTACCAAACAACGAACTTTCAGTTCTCGTTTTTACTTTATTTTACGTAGTAAAGGAAGTATTGTGATCGCGAAAAAAAATTCACTCAAATTTGGGTCTAAATTTTGATTTCGCTTACCCCCGAATGAATGCTGAATAGTTTTTTTTACCTGTCAGCACATGCATATGTACCTACCAACATATAACGAACCAAAAAATATTTTTCAACGACGACCGGGTTAGTTACAACGAGTTTTCTCTTGGCGTCTGAATGTACGTATGTATGTGCGTATGTATGTATATCGTATAACTCAAAAACTATATGCCGTAGAAGCTTCTAGTTTGGTATGTTGGCTCTGAGGGAGGTCCAGTTGTGCACCTTTTCTTGTGGTTGCATTCGAATGTACCCAAGGGGGTGTTTTACCCCCTTTTCGGGGTAAATCAATGTTAATTTCAATGCAGACTTAAGTGATAAGAATTGGCGCCATCACTTGGCGGTATAGCGCCAAGCTTTTGGTCGCCAAGTGTTTGACGCCATCTTGGCGACATATCGCCAAGTGAGTAACAAATTTGGCGATTTTTTTTTTTTTTTAATTTGAGTTCAATTTGGCGCTATTGGCGATATTTTGCGAAAAATCAGCTGAATGATGTTAAAATCGATGATATTTAGAAAATGAATCATTGTAAAACATTTTTTGCATTGTTTCGTGGCAAACTAGGGGTGTAAATGTTTGAATTGTTATCTTGCTGAGTCCAAGCACAATTTTAACACTTAAGGAATCTACTAAGAAATTTACATGTAAAAGGAAGTAGTATGGGGTCCATACCAGATTTTTTTCATGAGGAAACTAAAAAGATGTTACAAAATTTCGCTTAATTTTTATTGATGTTCATTTATTTTCTTCCTTTCTTTTCTTTATTCTTTTACATTTTAAATGTAAAAGTTATTTATTCTTTTGCGTTACTTTATATGGAATATAATAATTAATTATCATTACTATTATAGGCTTTTTCCGACAGCTAAAAATCTGATTAATAAATTGATCACTGTGAGTTAAATTCCAGTATTAAAACATTTGTTAGAGTTTATTGTGTATGAAGATAAGTTAAAAAGATTCGATGTTCCAGAACATCGATGGCTCAAAACATTGATGTTTTTAGGTTGATGGATCGATCGATGCTTTAATTTTGAACATCGATATTCTGAGACATCGGTGTTTTTTCATCAATGTCGCACCATTAATCCTGAGTAGTGAGTACAATGAGGACTGAGACGTCAATGACAAAACATCGATGTTTCGAAGCATCGATGTCAGAAATTATAACATCGATGGTATTGATAAATTGACCGAAAAACATCGATGTTTGAAAACATCGATCTTTTTGTACATGCATTACGTACAAATTTGAATTTTCAGTAACCCGTTCGTTACATCGCGACTCGTCATATCAGTAAATAAGATATATCGCATCTTTCTATTGTCTCCGGGGAAAAAAACATCGACTGTAAGACATCGATGGTAATTATAGAAAACTTTTTCCAGTAAGATAGGCATTGAAACTGCTGATGAACGATGTGACTTTCTTTACCGCATGATTTCGAGAAACATCTTTCTGCTGAAATATAAAACATCTAAAGCAAAACAACGAAGTTCAAAAATCACCAACCGTAAATCATCGGAGGTAATTAAAGAAAACCTTTTCCAATCAGATAGATACTGCAACTATTTGTTGAATGATGAATCTTTTTATTGCATATTTTTATGACTTTTTACTTATGAAACATCGTTATAAAAAACCAAGGCGAAAGCCAATCAGCGATGAATAAAAGCATCGATCGCAAAACATCGATAGTAATCATTGAACACTTTTTTCAAAGGAATTAATACTGAAACTACTGATTGACGATGTAATTTTTTTAATAAGTATAAGTATCACATATTTTAACGCACTTTTTCTCTGAAATTAAAAACATCGAGAAAAAAACATAGTACTCAAAACATCGTTGTTTTAAAAACATCTACCGTAAAGCATCCATGATTAAACAAAAACATCGACATCGATGTCACTCGCACCACTAGTAATTTATACTATAGCGACCAGAGGTTGTTTTCTCTGCATCATCAGTAAGCTAGCTGAAAAATAACTTCTACAGAGTACTAAGCTATAACGACGAGTGGTTGTTTTTTCTGCATTAACACTACGCTAGTAAGAAAACAAGTTTTAGAGAATTCATTTGCTATTTAAATGTATAGATTTTCACCGTATCCAAGGTAGTTGAGCGTTGTACGCTAAATTATACGAAGCAAATTTTTCTGAATTTAATTATGAAGTAAATGGTGAATCAAATTAAGCAGAATTTGGCATACGATTTAAAATTTTACTGCTTGTTTCAAATCTGTGATTAAAAAAAAAGTGGTATTGTCAGTGAAACTTTTCCCCTAGTTGATATATTCATTTTAGTATGAAGACAACTTCTTAACAAAATTTAAATGATTTGAAGTTTTTACAGAACATTATTCTTATGAAATTGGCATTTTTCGTATGTCCCTAGTGTAAATTGTCTTCAAAGATGCAAAAGTGTTTTACTTCATTTTCGATAGCAAAGGAAGTATCGAAAAAATTTTCCTCTAAATGACAGCCGAAATTTCCGTTTTACTCATGCCCGGATGAATATTGAGAAGTTTTTATGCATGTGCATATGGACGCATGTGCTAAGAGCATATGGACAATAGAAATATTCATCTCGCTAATTATTCTCCTGTTTTCTCGTGACATCTGTATGTTCGTGCATATCTGCCTGTCTGCATGTATGTATGTATGTATGTATGTATGTACGTATGTCTGTATGAATGTATGTACATGTGAATGTTTCTTAGTATGTATGCATCTATGTATCTCACATAACTCAAAAACGGCAAGCCTAAGAGGGTTAAAATTTTGTATGTAGACTCTGAGAAGGGTCTAGTTGTATACCACCACGTTTGGTTGCATTTGGATGCTCCAAAAGTCGTTTACTATTAATTCTGATACTTAATTAGAGCTAAGAAATAACTTTATTTCTAATACAATTTTTTTTTCTTCTGGCTTTATGATTCTGGCGCATATCTTCACCCATTCCGTTCGTCACCGCAGTAAAAGAGAGAGAGAGAGAGAACGAAATCCATTACTGGATTAGGACTGGCTGTTCTGAAGAAGTAAAGTAAAAAAAAAAAAAAATCCAAGCTGATCGTCCTTGCCCCGAGTTTTTAAATATTCAGATCTGGCGAGCGGAGACCTAATCTGGGTGGCTCAAATGTACGCTAATATCAGCCACCTTGTTTCAACTCCTCCCTCGTATATTGTTCTTGGAGGCGCGAAAACGAAGCCGGTCGGATTAAGTGGAGGTGCAGAAACAATCAAAAGTCCGCGGCCCGGTGGAATTAACGCGGCGATTCTTCCCATCCGACTAATGGTATGTTTGCCGAGAGCTTAATCACGGATACCGACAGAGGGCGCAGTAAAAGCGTCGCCCCGTAATTACGGAAGAGCCTCGACCTCTAATACTTCCTGGAGTTAGGGCAGCGGCACATTACATTTGCCTACGCAAACAGGGAAGATTAAACGGGAGAGGGAGGTTTACAAGAGAGAAAATGCGTCAGGTCGTAAGCGCTAAGTGCCCCGGACTTCATATTTCGTGTTGCCACCGCTTTTGTCGCAATTCGACTGTCAACAAAAGGAAAAGCCTCGCCTTGTTTATCCAGATATCGTCAGCGGAGGGTTATTCCGAATGGCCATCGGTCTTTTAGGCTTAGCATTTCGGAGAATTAAATTTGGAGGGGTTTGAAAAGTGTAAGTGCTGGGGAGAGAATTTATAATTAAGTGCATCTGGGGAGATTTCTTTTTTAAAAAGCTGGCAAAGTCTAAGGAAAAAAAAAGCGTTTCTTCAGATGCCCTATCTTCCATAATAAAGGCAAGAAATTTTTTATTCTGAAGAAAAAAAGGGTTTTGTAAATGTTTGAATTTATTAGAAGAACGAGCTCGTAGAGTACCGATTATTAACTAACCCTGTGAAAAAGAAAGCTCAATCAAGTTCTGCTTAAAAGAAAGATCTTTGGTCACACGTTAACCCGTTTTTTAATTATTTTTGAGAGCGACATTTTTTTTTCTTACAAACTTCATCATTAACCCCTTGACATTCTGATTATTTTCGAGGAAACGGTCATAAAATAAGCTTTTTTTTGTTCAAGAAAATTATACAAATTAAAGACCTTGTACAATCAGGGCCGTTGAGAGCCACGGCAAGCTCCTTGAAAATTTAGTCGCCGAGCACCTTTCCTCCCATAAAACCTTTAAAATTTGTACTACTCCAGTTCCAAGATGGGCCCTCTCAAGGGCCGGGCCCCTAGTTTTTGACTGGACTGACATGGCCTCTCGTCTACTCTGTGCAAAATATACGAACTTATTTTTGCTTTTCCTTTAAATCTTGAACTTTGAGCTCTATCCCGGATATCATGAATGCGAGAGATAGGAGATGAAAGCTGAGCCCATAATTTTGATAGGAGTGAGAGGAAAGGGATCAAGATTGAAAAAAAAAAACTTATTTTTAACAGCATGAACTTTATCCATGAACTTAAGGTTAATATTTAATCTTTTTCCAACAGTGCTTTTCTAAATGCTCTCAAAAATGGGAAAAATGATTTCAATTCATAAAAAAAACCTTTTTCAAAAACATTTTAAAGTTTTTTCCTTATTTTTTGTCTTAGCAATAAAAACAGAATTCTGTGTTAACTGAGTCAAACTAGAATGGAGTACTTTTTCTTTTCGAAATGACAAAGAATTCCCTCCGTTTGTCATTAAATATTGAAAATTTTGTTTTCCCTCTCTCTCTCCCACCCCCTCTTTTTTTCTTTTTTTTTCCCTTCATGTGAAGGCTATTATGCAAAATTATTTTGTAGCTGTGCTTCTCATGGGACGTTAGCGGCCAGAGTGAACCAAAAAAAAAAAAAAAAAAACGACATGACGACATGGTAACAAGGTAGGCAGGGGAAAAAAATATCTCACCTACTACCTTCAAATCGCATGCGCAGAGCTTCATTTATATTAATTCATTCACATAGCGAATCCTCCGTGGTGCAATCGGCTAGCGCATTCAGTTGTTAATCTAAAAATTAGAGATTCAATCCTACCCGGAACAGGGATACAGATTTTTTTTTTTCAAAGCAATCGCGGGACTGCCCAATAAAAGCTATGCTTTCATTGAAAAAAAAAAAATTAAATATTGAGCCGGTAATGTTAACTGTATTAACCGAAACTTTGTTTTATTTGTTAATTTCAAAGCATCTTTAACATTATGAGCGTATGTTATTCAATAAAAGTATAGCAGTCCCATGACAGTCCTTTTTTTAATTTTTATTTTATTGAAGTTTCAAATAGCAGTGTGAGTACTTCAAAATATCAATAGCTGACAATAAAGTGTATGTGATGATAAATTACACTGAGTGGTACAAAACTACCGTAAAAATGCTTCTGACATAATTATTGCTGATTCTTGTGCAAAATGACCTGAATTCAAATATGACTACAGTTTATCACGGCCCACGTTTTAGAAATGGCGCCAGCCCTTATTTTTCAGTTTTCGACGGCTTCACAGGCATTGTTTGGCGGGGAACGGAGCATTATATTAACCATTAACTTTCTTCGTAGAGGCTAGAGGCATTAGAAGTTCAAAAGCAGGAACATTTGTAGCAAGTTAGGGGATTCGTGGGGTTCCCTAAAACTTTTTTTTAATTATGAAAACAATCTTTTTCCCCTAAGAATTTTTAAAACAATTTTGTCACTTATTTTCTGTTGTAAAACCCGGTATTACACTACCCCTATGAGCCCCATGTCAGAAAAAAAATTTACGTTGCAAAAAAATGTTAAAATTCTTGAGAGCACCGCATGTTGGATACGACTCGCTTCGTATATCATTTTCAGTGAAGAAACTTTCCGCATATTTATTCGTATTCACGTTATATCCACAGATATGATTAAGATTAAAATTGAAATTAAATATGCTTGTGCTCATAATATACAATGTGGAAGTTTCAACTAATTAAATATTCCTACTTTGACTACTAGATATTGTTAAGAGACTTCAAAAACGAAAAACTCCCCATCGCGGAATTTTGAAACACAATGATTGATTTTTAATGAATTTCTTGAAACCCAGGTGCAAAAAAACGCACCTTGAGAAACGAAACCAGTAGCGTCAGATGGTTGTAATTTCAGAATTTCACACAAAAAAAAATTGTATTGCAGCTTTACTATCTTTTCATTGCGGAGTTATTTTTTTCTTTCGTTATTAATTACTTTATGTTCGTCAAAGTGCAATCCAATGACCTGCCCCGGATGTCAGCGATTATTGTTTTGAACTTTTTATGGCGAAAACCATATTTAAATTTTTAGAAAGGCATTACTTGGCGACTTTTACCTACTACGGCAACCCTGGCGGATAGCGTTGTGAAAACGCAGAAAACTTGATTCCGCTAGAGTCGATACGCAAAACTTCTCGCTCCTGCTTAACGCTCTGGGTCGAAGAGTCAAAAATTAAACCAGCCGTATAACGTCACCGACGCTTAAACTTTAAAAATTATTTTGAAAAAAATTCTCACCGATGATATTCATGTAAGTTGTTCTATCATATAAAAATAAAATTAAAAAATCGAAAACTTCCCTATTGATGCACATTTATATTTCCGGGGGATGTGCTGCTCCCATTGTTCATCCCAATATCAAGAAACGATAATACGATATCACAACATCAAAAAATGATAAACAAATATCGCGATATCAAAAAACCGAAAAAAAAAAAGGTTCCTGCCCCCCCCCTCCTTTTTTTGGGTAGAAATTAAGCCCTGAAAACATCGTATAGTTTCAAAAGGTCAGAGGAAGAGACAAGCGCTGAATTAGGAATTTGTTAAACTAAAGGAAATACAAGGTGCTATAGTTTCGCTCTCTTTGATCTGCGCTTCTTTCCTGTTGCAATTTTCTTTCTTTTTTCCTTTAAGTGGAAAAGGAGCACTTTCCTTATCGTTGAAAAGGATATGTAATTCTTCAGTTGAACTAATTTTTTTAATAATATTTTTGTTTATTTTTTTCCACCTTTAGATCAAAAGGGGAAAAATCGATACAAAAACATTTAGGTTTATTAAAAAATTATATTAACTCAAAAACAATTTATTTTGAACAGACTTGCAATACGTTATGCTTCTTCTTTATTTATTTTTATTTATTTAGTTTTTTGGGGGGATTTCTCATTTAAACCAAACGCTTCACTTATATTAGCTATCTTGTAAATCATTAGAGTATGAATAGCATGTATTCTCTTACTACGTATATACCTAGCATTTCTCCAAAAGTTCTTTTTTTTCTTTTGTGTATTTAGAACGAAATGTTTTTCACAGACAGAATAAATGCATCAACAAGGCACTGAAACTACATTCGAATTCTTTACTCTGGTTATTGAACTAAATGTTTCAAATTGCTTACAGTTTTTTTTTTCCTCATCTCCCGATCTCTCTTCAAGACTTATCAGAGCCGGGCTATTTTGTCCGCCAGAGGTCTTTGAAAGCGAGAGAGAGAGAAAAATATATTGAAACACAATGCAGCATTTTGTCGTTCGACGGAACAGCTGAATGTTAGAAAAATCCGCACTAGACAAGCGATTGAAGAGCGTTTAAGGCCAGCCCCACAATGACGAAACAGGGCTGAATGGAACCCGATTGTTGATCGATCTGAGCCTTGAAAGGGACGGTCGTGACTTATCGGCGCGATCGTCTGCCGAGATAACAGCTCATTTGTGCCGTCTCCAAGGCGACCGAGTCGCTGGAGTAGCTGCGACGTTGACTCGAAATTTCGCATTCGAAAGTGGCAACGTTAGTTGAGCGTTCGATTTTTCGATTTGACTGATTATTCAGCTAACCCACTTTCTCTCTGTTCGGGAAAATGGAGACGAGGAATAATCTTTTGCCTTTTTCCCGAAGAAAGCGCTTTTAAACGATTTGAATAGATTCTTTGTATTACTTGAACCGGGACCTCTAAGTTTTCTTTCTGAGAATCGTTATCGTATATTTTCTCCTCTTGTAATGGAACTCGATAAAAAGGTGGAATCTGATAAATTACTTCTGGTTGAAAGTTATTTTCTGGCGATAAGGTACTTCTCAAAGAAATTGATAGTAATTATAAGCATATTTAAAATGTCATTGACGTTGCTTATCTATGCGTATTAAATGAAAGAAATGTATTTCTCTCAATTTTTATTTCTCTCATTTTTTTCTTCTTTTTTTAAATGCCATTCATTGAGAAAAAGACGTGGAAGCATTTATCTTACAACTACGGTAAATTAATTTTAGTGTTTCCATAAATGCACAAAAATAAAAATTCAAGCAAGAAAATAACGTATGTAAATACTTTCGTACAAGAAAAATTGTATGCACATTTTGAAATTGCAAAGAATTCAGTGTGGTGTTTCGTTCTTTTTGTTTCAGATGAAAATGACGAGCGCCACCTGTCCCGCTGATTGAAAACAGCCGTTATACGAATGTGCATAAAAATCGTTTGCATGTGAATATTTCTTCTAAAAATTTTTTCCCATGTTCAGACATGTAATAAAATAATCTTAAAACATCGCTAGACCTGTTTTTTTTTTTTTTTTCATCTTAAAAAAAATCAACTGAAAAATCGATATTTTGAGCTTTCTAAAGCAGGATCCGCCCTTAATAACTTTTGTGGTGTAAAAGTGCATAAGGCAGGGATTCAAGTGAAACAGCACTGCGATCGCTTCGAATTGCAATAGCTACTGGAAGTGAATTACATTATCATCAACTTAACTTGGCATGACGTCACTACGGGTGGAGCCAATAAGAGCTCACAAGCACTCAGCGATCTCCTCTTATTCGCCAAGTAGGCTGTGACGTTTTATCTAGCTCGTTTTTCATAGGCAAACGTCACGCTGACGTCACGATGTTTTTATCAAGAAACGTTCTAATGTAATTCATTTCCAGTAGCGATTGTAATTTGCGATAGCCTGTTTTACTTGAATCCCTGCCTAAGTATCCCCCATTGACCACTTAACTGCGGTTAGAAACTGAAACCAACCAGGCAGCAGAGTCTGGTGGGGGAAAGTGGGGCTAAAATCGAGCTTTTTTTCGAAACGGCCTCAAAATCACATGATTAAATTCATTTTAAGGAAACTTTTGATGTATTTTATATACATTGGATTTATATAGATTAAGTATGAAGCAGAACCATTTTATTTTGTTAGATTGTTTTCTCTCAGTGATACATTTAAAACATCATGTGTTGATAGCCCCACTTTCCCCCATGGTGGGGTAAAGTGGGTCTAGATCAGAAATCAGTGAAAATTTAAACAAAAATGTGCAAATATTGATTTTGGCGATAATATGCAATGAAATTAAAATACCTTAATTTCATTTAAAGGTTCAAATGCACTAAAAATATTTTTTTTTTAATTTTTTTTAACGAATGAAACAATGTCATCAGTAATATTCTTTTTCTACTATTCACAATACTGAAACATTCTGGAACAATTTTTAACTTTCTATTGTGTTCGAAAACGCGCCAAATGTCGCCAAGTTTGGCGACTCTTGGTGACTTTTCGCCAAATTTGGTGATAAAAATAAGCCGCCAAAAGTGATGCTAACTTGGTGGTATCTTGTCAATTTCAAACCAAGCCCATTGACACTCATGTTAAACTGATAGCAAAACAGAGAAAACAGCAAGAAAGTCAAGTTTTGCATGGAAATTAACAGAATAAAAGCCAATTTTAGTGAAATAATAAAAAATAAGCACATAGAATCAGAAAAATTGCACCAATTTACTAAATATGTTACTTCATCGTAAGCCCTTAGAAAAGTTTAGCCATAGACCCACTTTACCCCACCTCAGAAAACACCTCATAACAAATAGTATTATACATTTTGTTTTTATGTCTTTATTTAGAGCTGATCCTTAGATCTTCTACTGAAAGTCTATACTAAAATTAATAACATTTTACAATGAATAATTATTCTAGAGGAAAGTTCTTAAACAGCTAACTCTTACATATCTCATACAATGAGCATAAAGAAGCGCTTTGTAAATATTTAACTTGCCAAGAGTGTTCTAAAACTAACATAAAAATATTTGCTATAATCTCAATTTATGGCTTTAAAAAAGAATTAACAAAAAAATTAAATTTTTAAAGAGAAAATGGTTGATTTTTAAAACAGCCCCACTTTCCCCCATAGACCCACTTTCCTCCACCTGACCCTACTTTATATGTTGCTTTTGAAGAAACGATAACCGAAAACGAGTCAGAAAAGAAACAGAAGAAACGGATACTTTTCCCCACTGAGACATTGGACTCCGTTAATTTCCATACTTTAAAAGACATCAATCAATCTAGATATGAAACAAAAATTTAAGCAGTTCAGAAATGTATTCTGTAGTTCACATTCATCTCCATGCAAACTCGATGTATTGCGAAACTTTCCTTTCACTGTAAAACATTCTTCTCAGTTCATTTCCTTCTTCTCACAAAAAGTTAACTTTAAGTGAATTGTCCCGTTTTCGTCGCAATTAAAAAATGTTATAAATAAATTAATTCAATACTTTTAAAAGTTTTGACAGTTGATTTGATTAGATTTTATTGACATTAGTGCGAAATGAATTATTAAAAAAATAATTTGGTCGCAATATCATTTAATAAAAAATGTTTTTTTTTTAAATCTAAAGACAATTTCTTCGGGTTTGGTTTGCACCTAAAAAGTACGTTATAAAATAAGTATATGATTTTTTGATTACGTCATGAAAAAATTGAAGTTAATTTTAACATCTTTATGCACCTAAAATTACATAAATATAAGAGGTACAGAAAAGCTTCTCGTACAAAGCTGTGTGCCGACAATTTATTTTCTTAAATTTTTAATTTAAAGGTTTAGAATTTACTTAAATATAGACATATTAGGATTCGTTACAAATTTCAAGTTTTTTTAATCTAGAAAGAACTTTTCTAATCGAAGTACTTCTATTTTATTTCAGCCTTTTTAGTGGGAACTAGTCTTATAGAATAGTCTTCAGTAGTGCTGCAAAATCGATGTCGATGTTTTGGAAACATTGATGTTTTTGTTAAAACATCGATGTTTTACTGTCGATGTTTTACGGTCGATGTTTTCCAAACATCGCTGTTTCGAGTTTGATGTCTTTTTCGATTTCGATGTTTATATTTTAACAAAAATGGTGCGTAAAAATGGGCGAAATTTTATTTATTAACACATTTGTGTATCGTTAGTCGGAAGTTGCAGAATTAATCTCATTGGAAGAAGGATTCAATTTTTTTTTTTGTGTGTGTTTTGCGCACGACATTTTTAAAGGATTGCTGACGTGTTCTCAGTTTTTTTATGTCGATGTTTTACATTCCAGCAAACAAAATTTCAAAAAAAAAAGGGAAATGCGCAAAAAGAAAAGATTCATCGTTAATCAGTAGTTGCAGTATCTATCTGATCGGGAAAAAAATCTTTAATTACCACCAATCATTTATCGTCGATTATTTTTAAATATCGTTGTTTCTCGTTCCCTTTTTTTCCCCCTATGTCAATATTTTATATTCCAGCAAGGGAAAAAAATAATAAACGAAGTTACATCGTTAATCAGTAATTGCCATATCTATCTTAATAAGAAATATTTTCTATAATTACAGTCGATGTCTTGCGGTCAACATGTTTTTTGGAGACAAGGAATATTCTGATTGAAAGATATAACGAGGGAATACTGTACATTCGAATTTGTACATAGTATATTTTAAAACGAGATCGGTGTTTTGAAACATCGACGTTTGAAAACATCGATGTTTTTTGGTCAATGTATCAATACCATTGATGTCTTTGATTTGAAACATCGATGTGTTTTGTTCAATGTATCAATACCATCGATGTCTTTGATTTGAAACATCGATGTTTCCAAACATAGATGTTTAGTCTTCGATGTCGCAGCCCTATTCTTCCTATTAAAAAAAAGACATATATATATATATATAATATATATATATATATTATATATATATAATATATATATATATATATTATATATATATATATATATATATATATATATGATATATATTCATAGTTTTCGCTTTCTCGTGGCTTAAATTTGTTTGAGAGAATTTTTTATTGGGGGGGGGGGGGGAAATCTTATATTTACCCCTGTATGGGAGATCAACCGCTCCCCCCCCCCCCCCCCTCCCCCAGTGTTTCCTTACCACGGGAAACATTGTTCCGTTTTCACATGTGAACACGGCATGACTTACTAATTACGAAGCGGCACGACCTTTGTTCGAGGATCTGGACAAAATTTTGAATTTAGGTTAATCGCAATTTTTGATCAGGCTTGCTCCCCCCCCCCAGCTTCGGGGGAATTCAAGGGATGGTTTTTAGATTGGTGTAGTGCAGCGGTCTGCAACCGAAATTGACTGAAAATCTACTTTACGCGCGAAAGAAAACGCGCAAGAAAAGCGCTCTTTTAAAACGAAACCAGTGACTTCAAATAGCTGTAGTTTTAGCCTTTCATCCACAAAAATTGTATTGTAGCTATACTATCGTTTCATTGAGGAGTTTTTTTTTCATTCCGTTATCCATTAAGTTTAAGCCTATTCACTGTGGAGATACGATTCGTCAAAGGGCAATCGAATAACCTGCCACGGGAGTCAGCGTTGATTGTTTTAAGCTTGTTGCGGCGAAAACCATAGTTAAATTTTTAGCGAGGCATTACTTGGCGACTTCTTCCTTTTTCCGGCAGCCCGCTGGAACAACTTATGACTAAGGAAAAACGGTTTCCGTTCGGCCGATAAGCAGTTTCTCGCTCAGCCTTGGCGCTCTAGCGAAAAATCTGCTGGCTAGCCTTCTGACGTCATTATGCCTGAACTTTAAAAAATATTAAAAAAAAAAAACTGCTTGGTCGTATTGATTTCTTTTTACAGATGATATTCATGTGTGTCGTTCTATCATATAAAAATAAATTTAAAAAATCGAAAACTTCCCTATTGCACGTGTAAGGTTATGAATGCGAAAGTAATTATCCTAAAAAATCCTTTACAGGTAACAATTTTTAGACTGTTTGGTTACCTGTAATAAAATTCGTCATTCACAGGGACGCGAAGTAAATCGGCCGGATTTTGTTTGAAAACTGAAACTGTTCTGGTCAAACCGGGACGTCCGGCAAGCCTATATACACTGGCGGAAAAAAAATCCCAACACCAAGAAAGACTTGTGCTAGATAAACGAAATTCAGTAGGCGTGTTTATACAACTGAAAGATGACATCGATTGAAATTTCGCGCTCAGCACATAAGTGTGGCGCAGCTGGCGTCACTCAGAACATGCAAATAAGGCTTGTTTAAAAAGCGTGTTGTGCAGCTCGTGAATATTATTTTGCCGTGAAATTTGACGAATTGCGTTCATGTTAGCCAGGAATGCCTTTAAGAAGACGAAGAAGTCATTATCAACAGCTCACCGAGTTTGAACGAAGTCGTACAATTTAGCTACGAGAAGGTGGATTTTCATTTCGCGATATTGCAGAAAGACTTGGGGGGAATGTTTCCACCATGCATGATTATTGGAAGCTATGGTCAAGGGATGGTACTACCTCAAGAAGATCGAGTTCCGAGCTGCCACGTGGCACGACTGAGAAGGAAGATCGCCGAATCTTGCGTACGGCTGTGGCGCATCGTACTGCATCTGCGGCTGACATTCGAGCTGCAGTTGGTACCGTCGTGACCCAAGGAACGGTAAGAAACTGTTTACTTCAAGGACAGCTCCGAGCCAGGCAGCCTGTAGCCGGTATTCCATTGACTGCAAACCATTGCCGTTTCCGACGGCAGTGGTGCCAAGACAGAGCTCACTGGAGGTCGGAGTGGAGATCTGTTGTAATTTTTGATGAAAACAGATTCTGCCTTAGTGCCAGTGGTGGCTGTATATTGGTCAGAAGGAGGCCAGGGGACCGCCTGCATCCAAGCGGTCTACGGCCTAGACACACGGGACCCACACCTGGAGTCATGGTCTCTGGAGCAATTTCCTACGACAGCAGGGGCACTCTTGTGGTTATCCCAAACTCACTGACTGAAAATTTGTCGTCAGTCTGGTAATTTAACCAGTAGTACAGCCCTTCATGAGTAGCATTCAAGGGGGAGTTTTCCAACAGGATAACGCTCGCCCTCACATCGCTGCTGTAACGCAATGTGCTCTACAGAGTGCTGACATGTTACCATGACCTGCAAAATCACCAGGTCTGTCTCCAATTGATAACGTATGGGATATCATTGGACGGCACCTCGAGCATCATCCACAGTCAGCAATGACGGTCCTAGTATTGACACAACAAGTGCAACAAGCATGGCACTCCATACCACAAAGTGACATTCGGCACCTGTATGACATAATGCATGCACGCTTGCAGGCTTGCCTTCAAAATTCTGGAGGTTACACCCTCTATTAAATTAACATAATTTCACATTTGCACAGCATTTTCTTGAGCTTAAATTAGCCAGTGATCTTGTACATTTAATCAATTAAACATATTAACTAGACAATTGCATTACCAAAATTTCATTACTCTACAGTTATTTTTTCTTGGTGTTGGGATTTTTTTTCCGCCAGTGTATGATCACAGGCAGGGGCGGCATTTCAACATTTCGTTTGAGGGGGCGAGTTCCTTTAATATGAAGTACCTCAGTATTGAAAAGCAATATATATCGGTAAAAAGAATGACAAACTGGATTTAATATTAAGAAAAAATGGAGTTATTAAAGCAATTTAAATTTTATGACCAAACTTTAAAATTATTTTGTAATTAGTTGTCACATTAAATGTCTTGATTAGAAATTAGTTTTAACTTTTAGTCAAGTTTTAATCTTTAATGTTTGGAATCAAGAAGACTTTTTTTTTCTTTTTGCATCGATTTTCAGTGTCTTGTGCTATTTCCCAAACAGTTAAAGTTCGAAATCCTTTCTTGTCTCGCTGTACTTGTTTCAGAGCATTTTTTTTTTTTTTTTCAGATTCCTCTCTTATTAGAAATAATCCTGAGAATATGTTTCAGAAATAATCTTAAAGAATGAGTTTCATCAATTTTTGTTGGAAATTGACAAGCTTTATTTAGTTCCTTTTGCGCGTGATAATTGATTTGGGTTATGCATAAATTGAATTTAACCCGCTGTATAACATTCTGCGAAAAATATTTGGGGGGAGGGGGCGACCGCCCCTCTTGCCCCCTTATTTGCTTCCCTGATCATAGGCAAGGCGGTTGTGGAACAAAGAATTTCAAAGTTTGGCTTAAGTACCAATTAGATTCAGCATGCTTAAGTTGTTTCTGCATTTATCTCTACCTGTCGGAAATCCTTCTCTCATAGAAACGTTGTCCAAGGGGGGTCGTAACATTTAAAATTCCTCTTTCAGACACAACAGTGCATTTATCTGTATCACTGAATCAGAAACCAATCAAAAAAGATCCAACCAAATCGATCCATAGAAATATCCTTTAGAGAAATTGTCTCAGATTAACTTTGTTTTTTTCCCTGTAAATTTAAATGATGAAGAAAATACGTTTGAACTTGAGATTTCATTACAAACATGTTAAATTTCTGCCACTACAATATTATTTTCGCGAACCCCCTTGTACCTCTCACGAACCCCTGAGGGCTCACAAACCACTGATTGGAAACCGTTGGAATAGATAACAGGGTAGATCCAGTGACTGTAATTTTATTTATTTGGGCAATTTGCGGAATTTCAATTAGATCTAATATGATTCAGTTGAAATCATCATGGTAGATTAAGTGACTACGTGGTTAAAATCACTTACATCCAAAAGTTTATCAACCGTTTAGAATGATGAATTTATGCTTTAATTACTCTTCATTTTATATGTAGTTTACATCTGAGCCAGGTTTTCATTTTTTGTCCACCATTAAAGAAATAACAAAGAATAAGTTCAACACAGAAGTCGAAGAAAACGAATTTATTTTTGACCATAGAATGCATTTATTTTAACGTATCTCAAAAATATATATTATGCTCTTATACATTGTCACTACACATCATTCTGTACTTTCTACATTAAAAAGAGAAAAAAAATTCGAATGATTTTTCTTCGATGGAGTTTTAAATCCTGTCGCTTGGACATATCCAACAATGAATAAAATTTGTCTGCATCTTTTCTTTGAAAATTTCAATTTTATAAATGTTCTTTAAGAAATCGTTGGACGATTCAAATAATGCTGTTTTTACAACGTAAATGTACAAATATGAATGACGGGCTCGATGAAAGATTCAAGACTAGAAAAAAAAAACTGTATAAACACGGTAGTCAAGGAGATAAAATGAAATTGTTAATGTAAAGGGGTTCGTATTTGTTGACGTTTTTTAAATCTTTCTGCTTTACGAAATATGCAACTATTAAACTTTTATGATTGAATTTGTGTCAACACTTTTAAAACATGGTTTTAATTACTCGAGATTCTAATTCTAACGTAACATTAAAATAACTTTTCTCTACTGCTTTGCTTTTACTATAAAACACTAGTTTATAACTCAAGAACTTGTTCTGATTCAAGCAACAAAGTAACCGTTACTACACAAGTATTCCAGTTCTGTGTTAATAAGCATTGGCATTAAACAAATACCAAAACTTAAAATTAAAAAAAGAAAAAAAAAATGAGAAAAGACATTCCGAATTTTTTGACATTAGAAAGGGATTTTAAAATAAAACTGATTAATATTAGCTTTGAATGTTTATTTAAACTATTATAAAGAAAACATTTCTATTTTCAAATGAAATTTGTGTGTTTAAATAATATAAAGACATTAATTTCTTTGGGAAAAAAAGTATCTAAGATTAAATATATCTGTTCGTGTGGTGGCTCTATTTTTATATTTTTCTTCGATGCAATATTTGAAATAGCGGTGGAAACCCCTGACGACATTTTCCTTTAAGCAATTCGACAAATTCCATGATTTGTGTATAAAAAAAAATAATAATCAAAAGAATCAGCTTAGAAGCCTTGTAAAATCCGAATTTTTTTCGCAAATGAACATACGTTGCCGAAAATTTTACCCTACAATTTTTTCCGAAAGTAATTTGTTAAACTTTTCTCATGATAATGAACAAATTCTGTAAGCATTTTATCTCCTTGACTGTGATATTAATGAACAAATCCATTTGCCATTTGATACTGCTGAGTGTCAACGATAACACTGGTGTACTGAGGCTGTACCCCTTGCGTCACATTCGTACAGGCAAACTCGCCGTTGCCCGAACCGACGCAGTACCCCTTGTCCGTCGCAAAAGAGTCACACTTGGACACGAGGGCGTACTTGATACCAGAGTCTGCAACGAGTGGGGGCTGCTGCTGCCTGTCGAAATAGCAAGAGTCGTTGTAGGGCGAAGAGTCCGATGGCGAACAGCAGCCGGTGAAAGAGTTCCTCTGGTGGTGAAACTGCTGCTGGGATTTAGCAACATCGGCCAACCGTGGGTTGATGTAGTCCGTTGGCGCGGTGGTTGATGAGCCCAG
This sequence comes from Uloborus plumipes, assembly GCA_038373865.1. NCBI lineage: Eukaryota > Metazoa > Arthropoda > Arachnida > Araneae > Uloboridae > Uloborus > Uloborus plumipes. The sequence continues at coordinate 25,190 of JAXGGA010005973.1, read as the reverse complement.
TTGCAGATTCGCGTTGGTGATCACCGACTTGTACTGGTTGTTGCTGCGCTGGACACCGACTAAGGCACTGGACGGTGGTTGCTTGTTGTTGCTGCTGCTGCTGTTGTTGCTGTGGTGGTGGATTGGCGAGGACGCCGAGGACGTGGACCGGGGCGAGTCCTGGGGCCTCCCGTTCTGGAAGGTCGCGTCCAGGTCCGACTCGGACAGAACGGAGTCGGACGGACTGCTGAAGGAAGCGCCCACCGCCGGGCGTAGAGCAGGTGGTGGTGGTTCAGGTCGTGGGGCGGCGGGGGCGGTGCTACGTAACTGCACATGTCCGTTCCTGGCGGTTGCGTAGCCACCGCGCAAGACAGGGGCTGTATGGCTTCGGGCTGTTCCCCGTCTGGAGAGGAGGACACGGCTTCGCAACCGGGAAAGGATGGATAGCCATGAACTGTGTACCTGGAAGACAATGATCTTGAGTTAAAGCAGAACCTACAGTGTGTTGCCGTTTGACCTGTGAGCTTTACTTCCGCAACCGTTTGCCTTAAGGCCGCGGCACAATTTGCAACTTTTCACGCAACTTTCCAATGTTAACGCATTGGAGAGTTCCGCTAATGTGCTGCGCGAAAATTACCTCAACTTTTCGCTGAGCACAGCAAATCCACCTATCAAATGATGCACTGCTGGTGTCGTCATCACATCACAGGCTGCCACAGACTGATTATCTATGGCAATCGTAAAAAAGAAGTCGATCTAAAAAGTTAAGCGAAAGTATTGTGTTGCGCGAATAGTTCTTCCTTATGCAGCTGCCTTTAGATTCACACTTCCAGTTGCAAAAGTGCTCAAAATGAGGTGCAGAGTGAACTAACAATTTACAGCGAAAAAAAAAAAATAAAAAACAGTGAAAAAATACGAAGTCTAACATTTTACTCTGACCCTAGACCCTTTAACTTATATTTACGAAAATAATCTCCGTGAAAAAAATCATTCCTACAAAAACAATTGAAAAACTTGCGACCAAAACTCAAGGAGATATTCCAGTTTCTATTCAGAAGGATGACATGTTGTCTTAGTAAACAACAAAATATTGATATTTTTCATTGCTATTGAAAAACAAATATACAAGTATAACACTATGATATGTTAAAAGCACTCCCCAACAACTCGTAACAATTTAAAAAAAGCACTCTCTATGTGCACATACAATTTTAAGCTTTTGTTAGAAGCAATATTTAACTCCAAATGATGTTAATGTCAATGAGTACAAAGAGAAGTAAGTTACAAAACGGTGCGTTTCATATCTCGGTGATTTTCGGTAGCACTAATGTTAATTTTTTCGTGTACTATAACTGTATTTTTCATGCTGTTGAGTTTTCTAGAGGGCCAAGGGTCAGTATAAAAAGTTAAACTTCCTATTTTCCCACACATTTTTTTTTTCCACTTTAGACTTTTAATATCTTTACTCTGCACTTTACTTGGGACATTTTTGCAATTGGAAGTACGCATCTAGAACGAACGGTTGCGAAAATAAACGCCTTGCAGGTAAAATGAAAACAAGCAGTATAATATCTACTCATATTTTGAGAAAGGAAGTAAGAAAAAAATGGAAAATAACTTATACACATATCTGTGTACACTGTAACAAAAATTGTGTAACCTTTTCCGTAAAAGCGGTGTTTGCATTCTACATCCAAAGTTACCTCCTCCAAAATTGCTCAGTGCAGTTTGCATTGCAATGAATAAGCATGATTTTAAACACGAAACATTTTCCTTTCCTATGCATAAATTCACTTGGTAGTGCTAAAAATGAAGTGTTGAAAGTATTCAGCACATGCAGATAGAAATGTTGGACGCTCGTAGCTACAATGTTAGAAATTTATGGGCATGTTCTGCATACATTATTAAGATGACATCTTGCGTAAATAAGTTATTAGCATACTCAAGAAGTTTGGACGAATTACAAATAATACTGTGACAGCTTTTTAAATAAATAATCACCCTCAAACTGACGCAAATGATAGGATTCGAAAATAAAAGTTTCCTCATGCTTTACGGAACGAAATTTTGAAAAAGTACCTATTTCGTGTTCTGTTGTCAAGATTGGATTGCAAAATCAACTTGTGTTTCGTGATTTTGGTACTGTTTGAAATTGGAAAGAGATATATGATTCGATTCATGTAGGGAATAATATAAGTCGACAACATTGCAGAAAGTTTCACGGCTCTATGTATGTTAGTGTCTGAAAATAGTGTAAAAATTACAAAAAAGTGCAAATGAACACATTTAAAATGAGCTAAAAACTCAGCAAAACAGGCATTTTAGCATTTTTATGCGTTGATGATGGGACTCGCATTTAACACACACAGCCTCAAAGAAGATGTTTGCTGAGTTTTTAACTAATTTTAAATGTGTTCATTTGTACTTTTATACACGTTGTCCCATTTTACTCATTTCATAGTACAGTTTTCTACTCCTTTTTTACAATATAACCGGTGTTCGATAAATTAACAATGTTATGCTTTCACGTACGTTTTTTGTGGTACCTTTTCGGCATTACAATCTATTCCATGAAAGATAACCCATTAGTTCATCACACACCAATAAACAGGATCGTGGGGTATCAGACTATAAGCATCCGTGGTTCGTAGCCCTAACTCTCGGTAAGTAAACCTAAGTGGTGGTCAAAAGAGACTGATTTTAAATCAAGGGTGGTGCTGGTTGGGAGGGGGAGGCGACTGCGTCCCCCAGATCTCTTCTTGACTTCAACAGATCCTCTGACTTTTGACTTCTTCAGTACCCTTGATGACCTCTAATTTGACTTCATTATTCCCCAGCGCCCTCAATTTTTGCGAAAACTATGCATGTTCCCCCTTAATACCTAAAAGTTTTGATTGTAACAGCCCAGCTTGGACAGCTTACTGCCGAGACAAGAAGAGAAGCAGAATAAAATTTACTAATTTTCCTTTAGTTATAGTCATTATAGGAAAAACCATTTAGTACATCCGCATTGAATATAGTTTATAGATGGAAATCATTTCTCTTCTCGGAAGTCATTTGCATATACTCTTTTATTAACTTGAGCTTCGTCATGGCATCATATCATGAACCTTGAGTTGCGGTTTTTGTCCATTTCGTACTATCTCTTCCCAGCAAATTCCGCTACCCATTTTACAAAAGAAATCATGAGGTTTAGTTTTACATAACTTGTCGGTAATCTCAAACAATTTAAAAGAACAATTCTGGTTTAAAAATCGCAGTACCTCTTTCAAACTTCTAAGGTACTTGAAATCTATTGCATAAGATTCAACGAAAGATTTAATGCTTCACGAAACTGAAAAATTTGCCCAAGATACATGGTTCGTATTTTTGCTATTTTGAATTAATTATACCGTAAATGAATAATTACTATTTATTTTGAGACATGTAATTTTAAGTCAGCGTGTTTTATTGCTTGTTACTGATGAGATTATTTAAATGATATAGTTTGCATTAATCTTTGTTAGTTGTTTTGAATCTTTTGGCAGAAGAAATACGTTAGAAATATACAATACAGATTGTTTTTCAAAAAGGATGACCCAATTGAAGTACCGTCTAGCAAGAGGGACATCCTTGCCAGTTTCTGAAGTGATGATATTCGGCGCTTTATTATTTTCTTTTCTTCTCCTTTCAACTCCCCGGGATCTGAGCTATAATCTGTTACTTTAGTCTGTCACTTTAGTCTGTTACTTGCAGAGCTATAGTCTGTTACTTTAAAATAGGTGCCTTAAGGTCACAAACATTGCGTCGTCTCCAAGGAAACTGCTCAGGTAATTCATTTATTTTAGGTTTATCGAGTAAGGTTTTCATGGATACGACGCAAAATTTGTAATCTTGATACGTCTATTTTAAAGTAACAGACTATAGATTAAGACCAACAATCGCTTAAATATTTGGTAGACAGACCCAAGCAAGTCAGAATGTGATCTGGGGAAGCCTTCGCTGTGGTACATTTCTTGCAAAGGGCACACAGACAGGAATCTCCACAGGAGTATACAGGAGTATTTGAGGGACATGATGTGGCCACTGCGGAGTAGTGAGATGGTTGTTTAGTATATTGCCTGTTGATATCAGTTGACACACTGCCTCCAGGAGGATCGCTCGTGCACCAACTGTGGCTTGCTGGATTGAGCCAATTGTTCTTGGTCCTGACCGAGCTTGGCAATTTAGACGATCTCCGAAGATGTAAGGGACCTAGAGAGTACCATGACTTTGGCTGCCCCTGCTTTGGCAAGGCTGTCTGTAATTGAATTACCTGGGATGTCTATATGAGAGGGAATACATTACAGATGAATTCTATGCGATTGGGAACAGGTCTTGAGTTTTTTTTTTTGGGAATGCTCGTGCGTAGTAGTGAAGTTTCTCCCTTTAGACTAATTTTGCTATGTGTTCTGTGTCCCTTTTAACTGAAAAAGTGACTTATTTGTTTTGGCGAAAAGGACGTCTGCATACTTTGTATGGGCATAAGGGAGTAGCCTTCACGCCTAGGGTGACCCTTATCCGAAGTATGTACTCCCGACGTTCTTCGCTCACTCCGCCCATGGCCACCTGCTCGTCGAGATGAGACGTATTAAGTTCTAAATCAAACTACTAGATACTGCAGCGTCTTCATTGCACAAAGATACTAAAGTTTGACCACGGAGAGATGGCGCGTGACCTTGAAGCAGAAACGCACCGCTTCATTTAAAAATAAGTTGAGTCAGCAAAAAGTTAATTTTGTAGTTCTTTAGTTGATTAAAGTTTTCATTGCTTGCCCGATCCCTCTGGTGCTACCTATTTAAAATGAAACAATCCGTTTCCTCTTCAAGGCCACCCGCCATCACTCCGTGGTCAAGCTTTACCCCATCTGTTAGAAACTGCCTTATCCAAAACCATATTCTGGACTTCTAGAGCCATACTCCAACTTACCTTTCTTCCCTCTCATAGGCAGCATCTATGTGCGACATGGGGGAGAGTCTCTGGTGGGGGTAGTGCGGCAGGAAGCCGCCGCCCCCCGGATCCAGGAGGCCCATGGCCACATGGGGGGAGCCGGGGTACTGCGGACCGGGTGTGGGGCCTCCCATGTCGCCGTACGGTGAGTGTCCGACCGCAGAGAAAGCGGCGTGGTGCAGAGGGAAGGCGTTCATCTCGTACAAGCAGGGATCTGCAGTCTCACCTGGAAAAGAGATTGCACTGTGAGCATGACAAAAAATACATATGGGCATTTGAGCATAAAAAGAAATACATGTAGAAAATATAACAAGTATTTCAGGTAACTTTGAACCACTTGGGTTAACTGGGTGCCACATTATTTTAAGTATCTTACTTTAAGTATCATTTCACTCCAGAGTCCCCCGTACCTACCCCAATACGGTTGGATGGAGTCCTATAGAGCGCTCTGCTATTTGGTCCAGATCAGGATCCGAGCAAACCCCTGGTTCAGTACCCCTGAAGTATTGATTCACTTGGAGGATATATTGTGACTGCTACCCACATAAAACGTGCCTCTACCAACACTAGAAAGCAAGGTGGATCTTTAACCTGTTAGGATCAAATCAAGGGCACTCTGGTGACAAGTTCGACGCCTTGCCGATTGAGGGATGACAAATTGCTAAGATTTGTATGAACACTTTAAACAGATGAACCAAGTAATTGGTAAGTAGATATAAGTATGTAGATCATATCTTATGTGATTCTGGAATGTTTTCTGCTTAGACGTTGAATTTCTTGGTCTACATGCAATCTCTTCTTCAGAAATTCATGAATTTCCCATGAGATGCTTGCTGAATTTCGCTCCAGGCGCTGGTTTTTTTTGGAGACTTTTGTTTGGAAGATAGAGGTAGTACAACAGACCTCTGGTTGGTTCGCTTCAGCAGTGCTTGGTCCTGTTGAGTCCCCCTTTCTCACATCCCATTTCAAGGCGGAGTCTAAGAAATTTACTCAGAATCCGTTTCTACCTTACCTCTTATGCAACTGAGACTCGAATCCTCGTAGATGTAGGGGACTTTTCTGCTCTTGGCCCTGTGGTGCTTGCTCCTGGTGGGCGCTGCCGACGCGTTTCCGTTCGTATTGCTGTTCGTTGCGGCGGCAGAAGAGGAGGGATAGAGTTGCTCCTGCTTTCTTATCTGCTCCACTTCCAGTTGTAAACTGTCTGCTTCTTGTTTGCTGCAATCGAAATAGTATTCAGAAATAAATTTTTTGCACTGTTGTATGTGCATTCAATAATTTAAACAAATGTTAAGTATAAACAAATAAGTTTTTTACTTTTTGTTGAATTACAGCCGTTTGTAAATTGCTCGGAGAAAGAAATGAGTTTGAATAAAAAAAATATTGAGCTACATAATCTTGTGGTTCTTTAACTAAACTTCTCGCATAAAAAGATAATGATCAATTACCAGACTTTGTGGTACTGTCGTCCCCGCTTAATCTTGTAACGGATAAACGAATACCCCGCTTATACGAATAAAATATCCCGGAACCGATGCCATAGGCGCGTAATGTTAAAGATCCCCGCTTAATCCAATACCCTGTTTAATCGAATAATATTTCTTGGAACCGATAGTATTCGTTTAAGCGGGGCCGACAGTATTTCCCGCAAAAATATTTTTGAATACCACACAAAAAACCCGATGGTGTTATTCTTCCTTTAAACAAATGAAATGTGTCAATTTTTGCTCTAATTTGAGTTAAGATGGTAAGCTAGTTTGATCATTCTACAGTTATTTTCTTGATTTCTTTTGATGGAAGACATTGAGCACAGTTCTCGAATGCCTTCAATTAACTTTTAATTGTTTCAGACTGAGTCATGACACGAATTTGGTATCAGCTTGGTGAATTAGAAGCCATTTCGTCCACGTGACTGGTCGAAAACGATAGAGAAGTCAATCGGGTAAGATGAGAATTGCACTGAGTAGCCTTGTTTAGGGAGTACCCACGGTAACCGACTTTCTGGAGTCAAAGATTTTTTAAATTCTTTCATATGCTTGGGGAAAATTACCCAAATAGCACATTTCGTTTAAAAACGTTTTGAATTGGTTGTCAATGCTGTGAGAGCCATTTTAAAATGTTTAAATGTTACTTTTACTGTTTAAGAAGCTGGCCTCTCATGCCTAAAGGTGCGGGATTACACCCGGCTCCATTCAGTGGATTTTTCAAGATGCAGAAAATCGTCAACTTCCATGTCGTATGTAAAAGATCCCTCGAGTACTCGTTTGGCATGGAGTATCTTTTGACAAAATTAAATTCCCAGTGCAGTTTCGCATCGAATAGAGCCCAAGTGCTTCCATCTAGTGGGGAAACTGAGTGTCAAAATTCTCTTGGCAATGACATTCCTCTGATAGTGGTGCCACATGAAAGAATGGGTGCTGGTCTCGGGGGATATGCACTAGGTCTACAAATGATTGGTTGCCAAACGCAGCCCCGTTTGAAACAAAGACAACAAGCGAACTTTTACTATCTGGGTAATCACTTTTTTTTTGCTCTCAAAATGCTATCTTAATTATTTGTAGTTAATGTTTTAGACAAATAGACGGTAATCTCACCTCAGTACGTAGTTGACACTGACTATGCAGTGGGGACGTGAGGAGCGAGTATTGTGGACCACAGTTGCATAGCTCTGCATCCAGATCCATCCTCCGTCCTTGACGAGAAACCGATAGTACTTCGTCGTCACTTGACCCTTGTGCAACACTGGAAAACAATTATTTATCAGCTTAAAATTATTATATTTGAACTGAATTTTACACAAATTCAAGCTACAATAATGTCTTTCAATCGAAATACAATTTTTTTCCGTGTAACGAGGCAGTTGGTAACTTTTTGAGAAATTTTCGGATATCAAGTCTATTATTAACGGACTTTAACAAAGGAGGGGGTTATACAATTTGTCACAGATCTTTTTTTTACGCATGCAACGAGATTACTCGAAGATGCCTGTACTGATTTCAATAATTCTTTTTTGTTTGAAAGGGTATACCTTCTAGTTGGTCCCTTGGTCTAACGGTACGGGTTTGATAACGGGATTCTGCAGAAATGAGGGAAATAGAAATCGGAATCACAGCAATCGTATTAATGACAATTTTTAATGAAGGCTTCTTTGGATTACGTAATGAAATTCATTTCCGTGGTCTTAATATCTTCATCAAATGCTGCTAACATAAAACGTACCACGAATATAGTATTTCTATCGCGATAAATTCGTATTGCTTTGAAATCAGTTGAAAAACCGTTAATATTTCAGTGGTTTTGATTAAACTAGCCCACAAATAAACACCAGAGAACAACAAAAATTAGTTTTTAGTGTTAATCGTTTAAAATTTTAGACGCGTTAACAGCTTCTTTTTTTTTTTTTTTTTTCTTTTTTTTTTTTTTTTTTTTTTTTTTGTACATAGTTTATTTTATGGAGCATTTACTTCAGAAAATTAGGTGAAGTTTCGTAATGTTTCGTTTACAAAAAAAAAAAAAAATAGTTTTATTCTTTGAACACTATCGATACTGCTTTTTAACCGACTTCAACAAAGGAGGAGGTTATCAATTCAAAGCGTATGTTTTTTTTTTTGTTTGTTCGCACATAACATCAGATCTACTGAACCGATTTGGACGATTTTTTTTTCAATCGATAGGAGATGGTGTAACTTAGGTACCATGTACTCATATGACGATATTTGTTCATTAGAAAAAAAGTTATTATGGAAAACAGTAAATTTCATGTCATTTCCCCATTAAATAATTAAATTTTCAATTCATTGTTGCAAAAATTTTTTGCCTCGCAACAGCAATATTAATAGTAATCATGATGAAAAATTTGAACCAAGGCTTAACTAAATCTAACATGAAACTCATTAGCGGTAACGTACGTAGTATGTGTTAAAATCTTATGAACAACGAGAAACTAGAATTGCTTTGAAATATAAATTAGTTGACAAACCGTTGATATTTAAATGGCTTTGATTAAGCTAGTACACAAATAAATACCAGAAAATAACAAAGATTATTTTTTAGTGTCAATCGTTAATAATTTTAGACGCGTTGATAGTTTCTTCCTTTTTGTTTATTTTATGGAGCATTTACTTAAGAAAATTAGGTGAAGTTCCGTAATGGAAACATTACCTTATTTTATAAGTACACTTACACTAAAAAGAATAAAATAAAATAATTTTGGAAAAAAATAGAACCGACTTCAGTTGGAAATTGCTCTAAAAAGTAAAAAATAATTGTTTTCTTTGAACACCATCGAAACTACTTTTAAACATAAGTTTTGAAGTCGGCGCAAAAACGATAGTTCAAATGATATTTAACCATATTTTGCCAGCATTTTTCAGAGAAACCATTGAAAATTAAAAGCAGAATATTTGTACCATTACACAAATGTGGGGTAATGAATGAAATGTATACGAATGCTTTTAAAAAACCTGGATCCATTAAAATGTATCTAGTTGAATTATAGTTGCGTATGATTCTATACATTGTTTTTGCGCCGACTTCAAAACTTATGTTTAAAAGTAGTTTCGATGGTGTTCAAAGAAAACAATTATTTTTTACTTTTTAGAGCAATTTCCAACTGAAGTCGGTTCTATTTTTTTCCAAAATTATTTTTATACATAAGTTTTGAAGTCAGTGCGAAAACGATATGCAAGTAAAATGATGTTTAACTATATTTTGCCAACATTTTTTAGAGAATCTGTATTGAAAATTCAAAGCAGAATATTTGTACTATTAAATACATATGCGGTTGTCAGTGTAATGTATGCGGATGCGATTAAAGAACCTGGATCCATTAAGATGTATATTTATAGTTTCGTGTGAATCTATTTAGTGTTTTTACGCCGACTTCAAAACTTATGTTTAAAAGTAGTATTGATGGTGTTCAAAGAATAATCTTATTTTTTACTTTTTAGGGCAATTGCCGATTGAAATTCTGAAGTCGTTTCAATTTTTTTTCAAAAATATTTTTACATATAGACTTTTGGTTCCTACTGCTTAATGTTTTTAGAGCACCGGGAAGAAAGTCGAAATATCAATCTTTAAAGTGCTGGAGAAAAGCACGTTTGAAAGTTTAAAACCCCAGTCTTTCTTCATTGTTCAATAAACTTTTGGATGATTTTACTCCTTGATCATTATCCTCTATAGATGTCTAATTGATGTGATAAATTTTGCTTTTTAAGCACACAAATTGAACTCAATTCAAAGAAAAAAAATATATATTTTTTAAAAATGACACTTCACGGATATTTTGGGCACTCTTCAAATACTCATGGTTTTTACTAACATATCGTAGCAACCAGCGTGTAAAAGAGAGAGGGTACACTAGAATTACCTTCTTCAGAGTTATTTGGAAAAAAATTAAAACAAAAGATGCATTTATAACTTTTAAATGTTGCATAGCTTACGAATGAGACACATCAAAACAATTTAAGATGATGGAACGTTGCTGCCTGCTTCACATTCGATTTACAGGGTCCAACTCGCTGTGGCAGCATTGTACGTCACTTGTGGTGGAAATATAGTTATTTTGATTTTCTTTTTCTCTCTTTCTACTTTAAGATATGAGAACATTGATCCATAAACGTAAGAATATATATCAGACAACTTTAATTATTTCAGAAGAAGCTGCTAATTGTATGCAATAAATTTTAAAGATGTACTTACACGTATCGTGTGAATATCGCATCTGTACACAATCTGAGCCATGAATGTAATGATATAAAGTCTTTTCTATGAGATCTTGTGGCTGATACCCTGTCAGATGAGTTACCCTGGAAAATAAAAATAAAAAGTTAGAAGAGAAAGACGGACTAAGGTCAAATTTTATTTCTTTTATCGTTGCGTTTAATAACAAGAAGTTTAGTCTGAGCAAAGGAACGTAAGAGGGGATATGATCAAATAATTTAAATTTAATGAAATGGAAAATGTTGAGGGGCTAAATTTCTGTACAGAGTACTGCGGCGATTTCCAGTTTGTAAGAAGCTATAGTATGTAAGTTTGTTGAAAAGCAGCATCAGCATCACATTTCTGAAACCTATGACTAACAAGAAGGCCACAGCAAGATTTTGTTGGATTAAACCAATTTCTGAGTAAAACATTGAAGATTATTTTTTCTTAGAGTTCATAGCTCTAGCGAACGGATTACCTGGCGTCCAGAAAAATGAGCCTCAGGTCCATGTTGGCTCGGAACATGAACATGTTGGAATACATCTTGATCTCTGTGATGGCGCTGGGCGGGAGGGAGTGGCCGACCGCCACCAGCCCCATGTTCTGGAAGCACGACCCGCCTCCGTCGTAGGGCGACTCCAGGCGCTGAACCTTCAGGTAGCCGCTGCAGTGGATCACCTGCGCAAAGGGACAGTCGAGAGTTCAATTAATGAAATTTTCTGTTGAAATAGGTATTATAAAGGTGTTTTTCACTTCACTTCACTCCAAGGTCCCCAGTCCTTGTCCCCAACAGGTGGTTTAACGGTTTGGATGGGCCCTGGCGAGCACCCTGATGTTTTTGATCCAGACCAAGAGCTGAGCACACCACTGATTCAGTACCCCACAGAGGTATCGATTCACTTTTACGACTTTGTGACCATGACCCATATTTAACTTGCCCCATCCACCAATATAGTGTATCTTAGACCGATTAGGATCGAACCCAACACCCGCCGGTTACGAGTCCGGTTCCTTACCGATGGTGCCACCACGGCCCAGGCGTTATGTACTGATGAGATATTGGGGAGGGGGGTTTGAATATTTCAAAGATTGGTGAGTTAAGATTTCAGATGAGAAAAAAGAAGCCTGTGTGTATCTGGCCTCCCCGTAACTTTTAAGGGAATAGATCAATTGCAACAAAAGATATTTAATTCAAAAGATTTCGGCAGGACACCGTAATCTCATACTTCATTTTTTTTTTTATTTGAACAACTCTTCGTTCAATCATAAGCAATACGAAAAAAAGAAAAAAAAAATCGCAATAAAATATCTAAGTAAATTCTCCATAAATCCTGATATAAACACTGAACTTGCTCCATTTAGCACTCAAAGAAAGTATGATACTTTCGTTTTCATGACGTATTAAAAATCTGTACATGTGTGCATATCATAATTAAAAGAAAACCGTGTCAAGAAAGTTCAATTGATTTCTCTTTCATCAAGGAAACGTCGAACTGATTGCTTTGTTTTTCATCTTCCAAATAGCTCAAGGAAACAATATCGAGTTGCTAATGAGGCGCGAACAGGAATGAAAAAGTTCTGGATCTTAATATTGCAGATGAGTGATTATGCTCTGCCATGTGCTTTTGTTGATGGATTCGTAGTTTTCCAGCTATCAATTAAAACCGCTCGCGAGAATCGAAAAAAACTTTTGTAAAATCCCTTTTTGAAGATTTTGTCTTTATTTTAATATTATGTTAGAATTTCCATCTATGAAGCCAACGCCAATGACAATTTGTAATAAAATAAAATGTTATCTATGTGTAATTTTACTTTCAGGAGCTATTCCGCTCTTAATCCAAATAATGGTAATAATCCAAATTCATTTTGAAATTTTAACAACGATGCAAATCATATGTGGTTTTAATGAGAAAACAATTAAAATCTTGTGATAAAAAAAAACCTTATATTCTAAATAATAAAAAAATAGCTGTTTTACCCTTTTCGTAAAATTCAGCCTGTTACAGTTTCTTTCTTTAATATTTTAAAAAAAATATTTTGTGAAACAGTGGTTAGAGATTTCTCGTTCTTGTACACAATGAAAAACATCATTTTTTTTTCATATACTTCAAGGTAACTCACAAAAACGACAAAAAATTGCAGTTATCCCCTTTCTGTAAAAAAGTTTCCAATTTCTAAATTACTTTGAAACCAATTCTACTCAATACTCCTCACTAAAATATGAAATGCGAGGTCGAAAAGCGAACGCGGAAAACGTGAGATGGGTGATTAACCTTATTACCTTCTTATTAGTAGTCAAGGATCGAATCGCCCAACCTCCGCTGCTTGAAGTACTTGAAATGTTTGAATGACCATTGTTTTTGGCTCGATTGCTGATATCACAGTAACTGTCGCACTGAAGTAGCTGTGTCACTGTGTGTCTCAGCAAAAATTATTGATTCATGTAGCCGAAAAAAATATGACAGTGTCATCAGAAATGTTGAGTACGACGGAAAACGATGAGCAACGTTTAGGGTGTTTTGGACATTTGGAAAAGGGATGTATTTTTCTTTATTATCATAATAACGGTTAAACCGTCAGTTAAAGCTGTAAAATACGAAAATTTACACACAATCGCCTTTCTTCTTAATGCAGAATATGTCCTCTACGTACGGCAAAAGCCATGGTAACGTTGAATCTCAACACTAAAGAAAATACTACTAAGCTACTAGAAAATTTCTAGGAAACTGGGACTGGAATGCCATAAACAGTTCTAGTGACTATGCAGTTTCTTCTTAAGTAGCGTTACTTAAGAAGAAGTTGTACATAGTATATAGTTTCAATGTTGCTTTACAAAAAATTGTATCGTTACTACACTGTAGAAAAAACTGCTGTGCTACTAGACAATCTCTAGGAAACTGGGATAGTAACGGATACAGTTCCTCCTTAAGTATCGTTACTTAAGAAGAAGTTGTAGAGTTACAATGTTGCTTTACAAAAAGTTGTATCGTTACTACACTGTAGAAAAAAAAACTGCTCTGCTACTTGAAAATTCCTGGGAAACTGATATTCTATAAACTTTTATAGTAATGATACAATTATTTTTAAATAAAAGTCATAGCGTTTCTGAAGAAAAGTTGTACTTATACTAGCGAAATTTATAGAAGTCCATTATTTTCTTGAGATTTTCTAGTAGTGCTACATTTATTTTTTGAAGCGAGTATCACACGCGAAAGAATGCATTTAACACAACCCTAATTCAACAACAATCTCAACTTTTCATTTGACTACTTGACAGAAATAACGTAGCGCACGGATGTTTTCTGGCCGAAATTGACTGGAGAGTAGAAGCTGCTGTTTAACTGAGAGTTAGCTTGAACGAATTTTCCCGTGTGTGACAACCACTTTAGAATAGAACTTTTTATATAAGTCCGATTTACTCGAGATTTTCCGGTAGCACTGCACTGTAAAAAATGAATATTGTTCAGCTAATTTTATATTAATAAACTGTAAAAATTGCTTTGCTAATTTTAGTTTATTACCGCTCATTTTACAGTTTTAAACAGGAACCGCTGCTGCCAGTATTATGCTGCTGTTGTTACAGTAATACAATTAAATTTTACGTTAATAAACTGTAAAATTGCTAACTTTACAGTAAGAAACTAAAATTGCTTGTTTTACAGTTTATTTGGGTGCATTTTACAATTTTAAATTGGAACCTCGGCTGCCAGTATTATACTGTAAAAACAACCATTCATTTCTTGCATCAGTGTGTAGTTTATTTTTCACAGTGTAGCTTAACAGTACAAAGGGATATGACTCCAGAGGTAGCAACTTCGCCAAACGAAGTTGAAGAATTTCAGTTATACTTTTTATTTACCAACTAAATTGCGTGTTTCAGTGCAGTCTCACCTTGTATCCACCCGATGTAAGACCGGCATTCCTCTTCGCTAGGACGCATTTCATTCGCACAAAGAAGGACCGCTCAATTTCGAACTCCACTGTAAGAGAGGTCAATTGCTTGTTAATGCAAACGTAACGGCATGAGGCATAACAAATGACCAATAAATGCGATTAAAAGCAACTCATTACAACAACAATAAAATAAGATAACAATGAGGATTGTATTCCTTTAAAAGTAGACCATTGAGAACCCCGCACCTACAAATGTAAGGGGTTTAACAGAGTTAGATGGGTAAAATCCTACTTTAGGGTACGGGTTTGGCGATTTTTTTCAGACTGTGGGCAGAATTCATAAATGGTTGCCAGAAAACCATAAATCTATTTAGAAACTATAAATCTAATGGTTGCCATATTTAATGATTTATCGCCGGACCTTAAACTAGGATTCATCCGTTAAATGCCACGGAAAGTTATGGGAAGTGAGTCTCTAGCTCCTTCTTGAAGCATATTTTGAACCACTTTGTTGTGTCTTCAAAGTTTATATTTTACTGTTTTTTAACAATAGCACTTAAGGTACTTCAAGCACCTTTTAGCCAATGCAAATAGTTAGCTTATATTATGAAATATTTAATACTTCTAAAAAAATCATAACGATTGAAAACCAAGGTGCAAAAAATAATATCGCAGGTATTAAGCTTCAAAAAAAAAAAAAAAAAACACGATGGCGTTATCTTTTTTTGTCTTCTACATTGCAGCTTAGTGGAACTCAGAAGTTTAACTAATATTCAATGTTCATAAATTCCTTTAAATCAATAAAAACAATAATTACACAAATTAGATAATCATCTTTGTTCACTTTCAATGCTGTTTTTTAGATAAATAGTCACACATTCCATTTTAGTTTCCCATACTAATAAATTTCTTTCTAGGAGGTTTGTTGCAATTGTCCATGTCAACTCTTGATTTGCTTGATGAAATGTTTAAGAACTATAGATATTTTTAAGAAATAATTGACAGCAATACTTAGGTGGACATGTCATCATTGTGTTGACCTTTATGAATTGCCTGCTGGCGTGAAGCACAGTGTGGCTTTTCTTAAGTGGTTGCACCATTGTGAAGTCTACTCTACCGTCTTTCTGCCTGCGTTCAAAAAAGACGCCTAAGGATGTACTCTATGTATTATTTTTACAAATTATACCTGATTTTTACACCTTTTACTTAAAGCTCATTTTGGAATGCACCAAAGTAAATATTGAGACAGCGAGAGGGAAGGAAAGGAAAGGGCGAAACGAACAAAGAGAGGCTAGAGTCGAGACGTACTGACCACCCTGCGCCGGGACTGAAGGATGGATGGGGTGGTGCGGAGTCTGGAGGGCCAGGACGGCGGCCATCTCGTCGTGGTCCGTCGGGTCGATGTACTCGTAGATGCTGTTGCCCGTCAGTTCCACCTGGAAGGAAGAAATGTATGTCACAATCAGCGAAGGTGCAACACATTCTCTCTATTAATGAGTGACAACAGTGCAGAAAATGTAAAAAAATCAGCGAAGGTGCAACATATTCTCTCTATTGCTAAGTGACAACAGACTTTTTGCACGTCATAAACGCTGCGGACCTCCACCAGAGTTTCCTCTAGCCTCGTCCTGAGAGTGACAACAGACTAGACGTGGTGTCCTGATCGTGATCAGTAAGGCAGTGAATTTATAACCGGAGGGTTCCGAGCTCGATCCCTGAGAGTCAAACACTCTCCGTGCTCTCTAATGATGACTGGAGTACGCTCAGTATGTTCGTTTTCACTAAGTCGTCCAAGCTTCCATTCCAAATCGATACCTCTTGGGGTGTTGGACCAAGGATTACTCGGTTCCCGGTCTGGATTAAAAAAAAATGCTCTTCAGGTCCTCATCTAATCGGTTAAACCACGTGCAGTGGTAAGTAAGGAGACGCTGGAGAGAGAGTGTAAGGGACAACATTCTGCAAATGCGTAAAAATCAGCGAAGGTGCAAAGGTTCTCTCTATTACTGAGGGACAACAATCTGCAGATGTGTAAAAATCAGCAAAGGTGCAAATTTTCTCTCTACTACTCAGTGACAACAGTTTGCAAATGTGTTGCAGCATTGTAACTTAGTAGAGTTATTTGTATGAAACTATCAAAGTTGGTTCGCAACATTTTGCGGAGTGAGTGTAAGGCAAAACATATTTTACAAATATATCGGATACCGTCAGGAACTCTATTTTATCTTCTAAAAGCAGTTGGAAAAGTCACAGCTAGTAAAAAAG
The DNA here is from genome assembly GCA_038373865.1 of Uloborus plumipes. NCBI lineage: Eukaryota > Metazoa > Arthropoda > Arachnida > Araneae > Uloboridae > Uloborus > Uloborus plumipes. Next base: position 8,387 of record JAXGGA010005973.1, on the reverse strand, counting down.
TTACATTTAAAGTGGTTGTGGAGTTATTTTTGACGGTCAGAATTTTTAATCATGAAAAAATGCATTAAAATGCGTGTATTCTGAGGAAAAACTACACACGTATAATTACTGAGAAAAAATAGAGCCATGAATGGAAAAAATTTTCCACATGGCAATGTGAGGGGACAAAAGAGTAAATGAGCAATATTTCTGCAGTGATCACCGTTGATGATTAGTGTAACACCATTTAAACTGCTCGGCAGGAAAGAAGTTGATTTTCAGAGGCTCAATCTTATTTTTATTTACAGCTGAATTACCATGTTATATGCTAAGGATTTTGAAGAGAGATGCTATCAAAGCATGTTTGAAGGTGATGCGAACAGCTGTTCGATTGTGAAATACGTAGCATTTCAGTAAAGTTGAACAAACGTGTCCTTCATCATTTCAAAATCAGAATCAAACAGCCTTTTGTTTAAAGTGATTTGGTGCAATGTAGACCCTAACCAGACAGAGCAGACACAGTTGTCAGTAGAAATAGCTTAAGGCAACCTAAGACAATACATGAGACAAAAGATCTAGCAAATGAGTGCAGCAGCTAGTGTTACTGTCATCTATACACTCCGGAATTTATCCAATGGTATCAACGCATGTCATCCACAGACGATTTGCCAAATCTGGGCTAAGGTATATCTCTACTAATAATAAAGCTGAAGGTTTGTCTTTCTTTTTTTCTGTCTGTTACGCGCATAGCGCCAAAACCGTTCGGTCGATTTTCATGCCACTTGGCACAAAATTAGTTTGTAGCATGTAGTTTTGCACCTCGAAGCGATTTTTCGAAAATTCTATCTCGTTCTTTTTCTATTCGAATTCTTAGCGGAAATTCGATAAAATACGGAAGAAATATTTCATACACATTTTCAAGTCTTATGTCATTCGAAAGCTTGAAATTTTCTGCACAAAATGAAGTTTTTTCGAAGTTTCTACGATCATCAGAAAAGCTGTAACAATTGTTTTTAGAATCCCGGAATTCAAGGCTTACCTTCAGTAAAGCAAGCCAAACGATTCTAAATATAATAGCTCGAGAATAAAATTTGTTTGAAAAGAGAGATGAAATGAATTATTTTATCAACGGAAATGAACTTTTCATGTTGTTACCATGGTTACGTGTTCATACTTATTTTTGTTTCGTTCTTTTCCAGCGTTGCCAGACGTAGTATTTTTGATACTACGGTAGTATTTTTTCGGCCCAAATAAGGAGTGTAGTATTTTTCTGGCAACCCTGTTTCCAATACTCTTTAATGACTTAATTAAAAGATTTAGCGGATTTTTTTTTTCTTTCATAGATTTCGCATTTTAGCAATATTGATTTTGGCAACGTTTGGAAACAGTAGTATTTGTAGTATTTTTTAGAGGAGGCGTAGTTTTTTTCTGTTTCAATTCTCTGGCATCCCTGTCTTTTTCCCGGTGAAAATGTGCTTTCGGACCCTACTTGGCGCGTTTTCAAAAAGTCACCAACTGGCGCGTTTTTGCGTGTCTCGCGGAATTGAAAGCTCCGAGAGAAACTACGCAAAATAGTCAGGGTTACCATGCTTTGCACGCCTATCGCCCATTTAGCGAGAAAAGGGTACCTAAAGCACAGATTAACCAAATATCGTATCAATTGCAATATTGCATCGTTCTTTTTAAAGTATTTCATTTCGGAAAATGTATTGTTTTGTTTTTTAAGCTAGGAAAGAAAACTTTCTTCTTCTTTTAAACTTTGGTAAGATTTCTGTGAGCAACAAAATTGTTCTTATTTTCTCTTTTGGCTTATTTTTGTGCATCTCCCCTTGGGGTTGCATTCGAATGTTCCAAGGGGGTGTTTACCGCTTTTATGGAGTAAATCAGTGTTCATTTCAATATAGACAAAAGTGATATGAATTGGCTCGACCACTTGGCGATATATCGCCAAGCTTTTGGTCGCCAAGTATTTGCCGCCAATTTGGCGACATATCGTTAAGTTGGCGATAAAAATTGTTTTATTCTCTTATTTGGACTCAATTTAGCGCTATTGGCGATATTTTGCGAAAAATCCACTGAATGATGTTAAAATCGGCGATATTTAGGGGATTAATCATTGTAAAACATTTTTTTTTTTTGCATTGTTTCGTGGCAAACTAGGGATATAATTGTTTGAACTGTTATCTTGCTCACTCCAAGCACTATTTTAGCACTTAACGCATCTACTAAGAAATTTACACGTAAAAATAAGTAGCGTGGGGTCCATACCAGATTTTTATATCATACTTTGAAGGAATTATAGTTGAATGACAACTAAAATAGAGCATTTTTTCTGCTATATAAATTATTTTACAAATGAACTTTTAATTTTATACCACGGGCAAAGCCGTGCGGGTACCGCTAGTTCCTCCATAAAAGTGTCTAGTTTATCTGTGATTAACACCAATTCAGACGATACTCTCCATTTCAAGAACTTAAAGGTGATTTACGTGCGCTTGCACTTGCAACAGTGAATGCTCGAACGATTGTGGGTATTACGTCACAAAAAGTGGGTTTATTTTTAGCCGAGAATAAAGCTACAATTGGGGCAAACCTTACCTGGTAGCATCGTAAGGCTATAATTGGGCTTTGCCCAGCCTTCAGAATGCTGCACTGTTAAAAATTTTCCTGAAATTTTACGGTAAAAGTTACTGGCATCCATGTTGCCAGTAACTTTCACCGTAAAATCCAATTTCACTGTAAAATTTTACGGTAGAGAAAAGTAGAGTTAAAAAATGCAAGATGAAAGCAGCTAGGATCGAACCCAAGACGCATTTATCGCACTCCGCTTCTCTATCCACTGTACCGAATAGACCACACATGGCGAACAGAAATTGAGTATTACGTGCTTCGCTCAGTAAGTCACGTGGTTTATCAACTGGCGCTGTAATCGTTTCTTTTTTATGGTACAATTTACTGTAAATATTTTCTTTACTGTAAATGCAACATTTTACAGTAATATTTACCATAAAAGTTTCCTGAATTTTTAACAGTGTGTAGGTTAGGATTTCCTCCAATTATAGTTGGCACTAAGTTTCCAAGATCAACAGTATATAGCTTGTATGTAACAGTATATATAGCTTGTATGTAACAGTATATAGCGTGTAGTGGGCAAACTCGCCAAATGAAGCACTGACGCAGTAGAATATGATCCTCAGAAGAGTCCTGTTATTCTCTGATTAATAGTTACTTAATTTAAAAAATACATTACAAAACCTTCACTCCACTCTTCTGTAGAGAAATAATCAATCTTGGAAATGTATCGTTCATGGAAACGACGTAAGGGTTGGAACATGTGCAACAAACGGTCGGAGATTAGCTTTTACCTGCGATAATCCCAGATGGACGGAAGCTGTTTCAGAAATGTACATAATTTTCCCGTCAGGTGCGACGACGAACACAAAGCCATCCAGCGTCTGAAATTTAAACGAAAACTTATTTGTAAAAAAAGTCTTTGGCATCAGTAAAATATTCAACTTATTTTTCATGTTTAGAACATATTCAATACGCTTATGAGCATGAGGTAAAATAAATATGGAAAAAAAAATGAAATTTACTGCCCTAACAGTTGGAAAAATTCAATATGGTTAATGCTCTATAATGACAAACATAAATGTGTTATCCTTGTGCCATTGCATGGGGGAAAATACTGGCAAAAAATCCTTTTAAAAGCTCTAGTTAGTTTTTTTTTATTAATTTCGATTTTTAAGAACTCTTGAAACAATACGGAATTTCAAGAAAAGCTTTTGATGCTTGTAAAGTTATAAAACAGAAGAAATTAATGAGGTGAAATCTAGGAAAGTTTTATAGGTGATTTTCTCTGATTTTTTCTGATTCTAGTTTGAAATGTGTCCTAAAAGGAATGTACGGGCATTATGCTTTGAAAACAGTATTTCTAACAAGTTTGGTTCAGTCAGTGTGTGGTTTTTTTAAAGTAAAATTATATCCGTGTAGAAGAAAATGTTGGGTTGGGACATCGAACTGTTTGCGTTTTTACTGACTTGCTTGGTTACACCTGAACACTGGCGCAGCGAGGATTTCCTCTTGTGGGGAGGGGGGGTCATAGAAATGCTTACGTGCTTATCTGCATCTCCTTTTTACTTCCTTTTACGTAGTAAAGGAAGTATTGTGATCGCGAAAAAAAAAATCACTCAAATTTGAGTCTAAATTTTGATTTTGCTCACCCCCGAATGAAAATTCCTTAGTTTTTTTGACCTGTCAGCACGTGCATATGTACCTACCAACATATAAGCAGCCGAAATTTTTTTTCCAACCACCCCCGAGTTAATTACGACGAGTTTTCTCGTGACGTCTGTATGTACGTGTGTGCGTATGTGGGTCGCATAACTCAAAAACTATATGCCGTAGAAGCTTCTAGCTTGGTATGTAGGCTCTGAGGATGGTCTAGTTGTGCACCTCCCCTTGTGGTTGCATTTGAATGTTCCCAAGGTGGTGTTTTACCCCTTTTTTGGGGTAAATCAGTGTTAATTTCAATGCAGACTCAAGTGATATGAATTGGCGCGACCACTTGGCGATATGTCGCCAAGCTTTAGCTCGCCAAGTGTTTGACGCCAACTTGGCGACATATCGCCAAGTTGGCGACAAATTTGGCGAAAAAATAATTTTTTGAATTTGGGTTCAACTTGGCGCTATTGGCGATATTTTGCGAAAAATTCACTGAATGATATTAAAATCAGCAATATTTTGAAAATTAACCATTGCAAAATATTTTTTGCATTGTTTCGTGGCAGATTAGGGGAGTAATTATTTGAATTGTTACCTTGCTCACTCCAAGCACTTTTTTTAACACTTAAGGCAACTACTAAGAAATTTACACGTAAAAGGAAGTAGTGTGGGGTCCATACCAGATCTTACCATTTTTTAGTCTGTTTTTAATTTATCAAATAACGCTCTGTCAAATAACGGATTTCGAACTTTGCCGAATTTCAGACCGCTACCGAAATGTTCACAACACCCAGGCACTATCAAACTATCTCTTTGATGAGAGTTTTAAGAATTTTCTGCACTTTCATTAAAATAATTACCGTATAAATTAGCGTGTTAGTCTACACTGCAAAAAATAAACTGTTTTTCTCCATCTCTTCTCTACTAATAAAAAAGCTGAAGGTGTGTCTTTCTTTCTGTCTGTCTGTCTATTACACGCATAGCGCCAAAACGTTCGGTCGATTTTTATGACATTTGGCACAAAATTAGTTTGTAGCACGAGGTTATGCACTATGAAGCGATTTTTTGAAAATTCTATTTCGTTCTTTTTCTATTCTAATTCTTAGCGGAAATTCGATAAAATAGGGAAGAAATATTTTATACACATTTTCAAGTCTTATGTCATTCGAAAGCTTGAAATTTTCTGCTAAAAATGATGTCAGTTTGAAGTTTCTACGAGCATTAGAAGAGCTGTAATAATTGTTTTTAGAATCCCGGAAATTCAAGGTTTACCTGCAGCAAAGCAAGCCAAACGATTCTAAAATGGTTAAGATCGAGAATAAAATTTATTTTAAAATAAAGATGAAATGAAATATTTTATCAACGGAAATCAACTTTTCATGTTGTTACCATGGTTACGTTTTTATTTCGTTTATTTATTTCGTTCTTTTTCCTTTAATAATTTTAAAAATGTATTTGTTTTTGTAGCAATCCAAACGCCAAGCCTTATTAAAATTAGTCAAATGAAATATAATAAAACCGTGATAAGATGGCACCTGTCAATCAAATGAGAAATCGAGTCCTTTCTTTAAAATAGGTAGAGAAGGAAGAAACTGACGCGTACCATTTTTGTGAGTTTAGAGACATTTTGGCGATCTGACGAGTTGTGTAGAAGAGGGAAACATTCTTTAACCAAATCAGGTCAAAAAAGAAACATGATAGTAAACCATTCTAAATTTATCGTCTGCAAAACATATTTTATTTCATTATTAATTTATTTCAATATAAATTGCAGTAAATGGCTTGAGTGAACGAATTTGGCTTTTAATTTATCATTTGCTGGTTGATGTTTGTCGATGTTTATTGTTTTTATTATCATGGTGAAGAATAATGCACGAAATTTCTATTATTTTGTTTTTGAAGTTAGGAAAGAAAACTTTCTTCTTCTTTTAAACTTTGGTAAGATTTCTGTTGGTTTCTGTGAGCAGCAAAATTGTTCTTATTTTCTCTTTTGGCTTATTTTTGTGCACCTTCCCTTGGGGTTGCATTCGAATTTCCCCAAGGGGGTGTTTTCCCCCTTTTATTGGGTGAATCAGTGTTAATTTCAATGCAGACAAAAGTGATATGAATTGGCGCGACCACTTGGCGATACATCGCCAAGCTTTTAGTCGCCAAGTGTTTGACGCCAACTTGGCGACAAATTTGGCGAATTTTTTTTTAATTTAAGTTCAATTTGGCGCTATTGGCGATATTTTGCGAAAAATCCACTGAATGATATTAAAATCGGCGATATATAGGAGATTAATCATTGTAAAACATTTTTTTGCATTGTTTTGTGGCAAACTAGGGATGTAAATGTTTGAATTGTTATCTTGCAAACTCCAAGCACTATTTTAGTACTCAAGGCATCTACTAAGAAATTTACGCGTAAAAGGAAGTAGTGTGGGGTCCATACCAAATTTTATATCATTCTTTGAAAAAATTTTGTTGAATTATAACTAAAATAGAGTATTTTTTCTGTTATATCAATTCTTTACAAATGAATTTTTAAGTTTATACCACGGGCAAAGCTGTGCGGGTACCGCTAGTGTATTATAATACTGGCAGACTATAGGTTCAAACAAAGTAACTAAATAAAAGGAACAAAGTAATTTTTTAATCATGCAAATTACCTATTGACAAATAGAGCACAAGCAATGGAGCCATGTGCATTACTTGAAGCACGTCAAGTTGTAGGTATGTATTATTTTTCTTTCTAAAGTATTTTATGTTATTTGTTTCGTTTCTTTTCTTCTTTTTGCAAACGCCTTGGCAATCAATCGCAGCATCAGGGAAATAATGTTACATTGCATAAAATGTTGTATTTGTGCAAAATAATCGTATCTAAACCGGGATACCAGTCTTTCAAATGATAGCTCGTGGTCTCCCTTGCAAAGAAAGGACAACGTTCTCTGACAGCATCAATCAATTTACGTTTCAAATTTCGTTTCTTTCCAAAAGAGGCTGCAATGTAATTTATTTTTACGCGATGGAAGGGGAAGAGGGGGATACCGACGAGTGCAAAATGGACACATATATCAGCATTCGAATCCTCATAAAAATAGGGTGAGGGGAGTAAACACGATTTATGGCAATCACCAAACAAACGACGCCTTTTCCATTCCACAGGGAGGAGAATAAAAAACGCATGAATCAAGATAGAAAACTAAAAAAAAACTTCATTCGTATAAACAATTCGAATGGAATAGAAACCGAGAAAGAAGAATCCCCAACTCTTTACTCCCATCCCGAAGAACAAGTGGGAACGGACAAATCCCCGGAATTTCCCGCCAAATGGAATGCGCGGTCACGATCGTCTGCTGATGACGGATTATCGCTTCCGGTTTTATGGCGGGCCGCAGCACTCGAACGGCGGGGTGTCAGAATTATGTAAATGGCACCGCGTGATGTACGATCGCTCTTGTTGATCTTGCTGGGACCCAATAAATCGCGGCACTCGGCGCACTTCTATCGTAATGAATGTTGCCCGCTCGGGACTCTTTATCGCCCTCGCGCCATTTGTCGGTCGGACACTGTTCCCTTCCGATAGGCGGTGCTAATCGCCCGTTCCACAACAGCGATAAAGCTATCGAAACAGATGCAGTCGCAAAAATTTGTCGTAATTCATGGTCTGAATGTTGGCATCATGTTTTTGGAAAAGGCTTCGTTAAATTAATGAGACTGGCGAACGAGTTTTTAAATAAAGTTGCATCTCTTGAAATAATGATGATCAGACGGAGATTATAACATTGTACATCAGTCTTTTTTTTTTTTCACGAAGAAATAGTGTTGAGTACCTCTGTGTTTTAATATCGATTTGTTCGTTTTAATTATCGCTGTGTAATAAAATTAAGCCTGTCTATTAGAGTGGAGCGAAAAAAAACAAAGTTTTTATTTTCGAATCATAATAGTGCGGAAAAGTTGCGATTGGTGAAGACAAAACAAAACAAAATTTTTTGAAATCGGATAATATCGTCCGATCCCTCAAGGAGTCTGAAATTTTGAAAAAATGAAAATTTTCATGTGTTTTTAGCGATTTTTTAAAATTTTTGTTCAATGTTTTATTTTAATGCTCTTGGACGGAAAAGTTACGATTGGTGAAGCCTTCTGAAATTTTAAAAAATATATTGAGATCAAATAATGCCTTCTGATCCAGGAGCAAGCCA
>JAXGGA010005972.1:0-73586 GCA_038373865.1 Uloborus plumipes | reverse complement strand
TTTTTAATAGAAAGGACAAATATAAATCGATATCAACACAAAGCAACAATTTAGAAAAAAAAAAATCATAACGTATTATCCTTCAATGTACTTTTTTTATCATATGTTTAAAGCGTATTTTATGTTCAACAGTAGCGACAAAGAAACTCTTTATAAATTGCATTAACATGTCAAACAAAATTGGTATTAATAAAATACAACTAACCCTTTGCTGGCAGTTAAAAAAAATGGGTATTTTTATAATACGTATTTATTTACGCCTTTGCATATGTGAAATATATATGAAATTTCAATGAAACTCTACTTTGAACGAGTTTTTTGAAGGTCTAAACGAGGGCAACTTGAATCATGTTTACTCTATGTATGCACAATATTCTTTGCTTCCGAAGTAAAAAAAAACCCTTTAGTTACTTAGCTTCGATCTAAACGAATGAAATCCCAATTGGAAGGCAATGGAAGGTTTATCGACACCAAAATGTCGTTAACACAGAAAAAGACAATGCATCCTCATTTCTTTTATTGCACGTATCACGCACCTTATTTAGTGTTCTTGACTCAGGGGACCTTAAATTCATGTTCACAATTTCTTTTAACTTAGGGTACTTCTTCCATCCCCTTCAGTGACACTAGTAGTTTCTAGAAACAGTGAATTCTAAATTTTAAATTGGACGATATTGTGTTTTTAGTTACTTAGTTTTTTCCCCTTTAGGATTTTGCTTGCTTGCTCAATGCTGGAATATTACATATTATTATACACTGAAGTGACAAAAGTCATGGGATAGCAATATGCAAATTTTCAGATGGCAGTAGCATCGCATAGAACAGGTATAAATGCGCAGTGCTTTTACAGAGCTTTCATTTCTGTTCAAGTTATTCATGTGAAGAGGTTTTAACGTGATGATGACCGCACGACGTGAATTAACAGACTTTGAACGCGGAATGTTAGTTGGAGCTAGACGCATGGGTCATGCCATTTCGGAAATCGTTAGAGAATTCAACATTCCCAGATCCACTGTGTCAAGAGTGTGCCGAGAGTATGAAATTTCAGGCATAACATCCCACCATGGACAGCGCAGTGGTCGACCGCCTGCACTTAAAGATCGAGACCGGCGACGTCTGCAAAGAGTCGTAAATTCTAACAGACAAGCAACACTGCGTCAAATCACCGTAGAAATCAATGTGGGACGTACAATGGACGTGTCTGCTAGAACTGTGCGGAGAAATTTGGATTTCTTGGGCTATTCCAGCAGAAGACCGACTCGAGTGCCTTTACTGACAGAACGACATCGCTTGCAGCGACTCTCGTGGGCACGTGAGCATATCGGTTGGTCCCTAGATGAATGGAAAACCGTGGCCTGGTCCGATGAGTCACGATTTCAGCTGGTAAGAGCCGATGGTAGGGTTCGAGTGTGGCGCAGACCCCACGAAGCCATGGACCCAAACTGTCAGCAAGGCACTGTTCAAGCTGGTGGTGGCTCCGTAATGGTGTGGGCTGTTTTTTCATGGCATGGACTTGGTCCTCTAGTGCGACTGGACCGAACATTGACTGGAAATGCTTATGTGCAGCTACTGGGAGATCACTTGCAGCCATTCATGGACTTCATGTACCCAAACAACGATGGGATTTTTATGGATGACAATGCGCCATGTCACCGGGCCACAACTGTTCGCAATTGGTTTGAAGAAAATTCTGGACAATTCCAACGAATGATTTGGCCACCTAGATCGCCCGACATGAATCCCATTGAGCATTTATGGGACACCATCGAGAGGTCTGTTCGTGCCCAAAATCCTGCCCCATCAACGCTTTCACAATTATGGACGTCTATCGAGACAGCATGGCTCAATATTCCTGCAGAAGACTTCCAACGACTTGTTGAGTCCATTCCACGTCGAGTTGTTGCACTTCGCCGGGCAAAAGGAGGGCCGACACGATATTAAGAGGTATCCCATGACTTTTGTCACTTCAGTGTATAGTTTTTTTTAGCAAGTGTGCTACTTTTTTTCGTAGAAACCAACATCCAAGGGTTTATTTTTCGGCCTTATATGGTTCCTTAAACGGCAGTAAGATTAATTTTTAGCCAAGACATTAAAAACTAAGAATGGTTCAAGTCCAAGCAAAGGTTTTTTTTCTCAAATTAAATATGAAGTAAGGTGGCATTAGGTAAAAAAAATGTATATATATATATATATATATATATATATATATATATATACAGTTAAGTACTGATGCCAATTGCAAATATGTGATAAAAAAGGCCATTGTCACTGAAAATTGCATAATTATTTGCCAGTTTAACATAAAGACGACCCCTTCTCAATATTTTAATAACATAATTAAGTTTGTCTAAAGAGTAAATAATCTTCAAATACGATGAAGTGTTTCGTTTTTTCTTTCCATAATTGTACCAAAATAATATTCGTGAAATACGGAACGTCCCTGAAGTACAATTTCATACATATATATGTACATATGCATGTAAATTCATACGAAGAAAGAGAACACAAATTAGTTAAGAAATGAGTGTTATAAATTTGCAAACTAGGAATGCATCTTATATTAAAATGTTGCTCTTTCATGAACCAAAATTACACACTTTTCCCTTGAGACTGCATGTCTCATCTCTCGATTTAGTTCCCAGATTCGCGCTGAAAGAGTAATATCTGAGTTCCACTCGCTCATAGGTCGAGGGAGGACCACGCCCTGCCTGAATGATAGTTTCCTGAGTACCTGTTCCTCGATGAAAATTGAATTGATGAAAATGATATTAAGTTGTGTAAGCTGTGTCGACAAATTTAATCTATGTGATATCAATGTTTCTCTTACAAAGTGAAAAGTGATAAAGTAAAATTAGATACATATGGATAACAGTTCTGACATTTTTGAACAGAAATAAGTAATGAGGTACTGCAGAATAAATTTCAGTTGCATCAATGATATGTAAAATCTTTCGAAACATGGTTCTTTTAAAGGTTGACCTCTCATTTATATTTAAAAACTAACTGCGTGGCCCGACTTTGCACGACGTACCTTAAGAAAAAAGTTATGTCAAGTTGTGAAATGTCTAAAAGTCCCGATCAGAAAAAGGCAATCAAACTTTGCCGGAGAGCAGTACAAAAAAATTAATCGATTGCCAAAAAAAGTTTTAAAATCGCCCGTTGCAGAAGAAGCCTAAAAGCAAAAGCAAGAATTTTATTTGCTCTAATGAAAAAAAAAATCGCAACACCTTTTTATCTTTTTTTTTCCACGTAATTTAATTTTTTTTTTCACACTCGTGTAGACGACTTTAAAAATCCAATTTAAAACTAAATTTTACTAACTTAACAATGCTTGTATCTTTTTCTGGGTGAAGTTAGTGGTTAGTTGTTTTTAAAACCGTTGGAAGGAAATCCCTCTAAAAAAGTACTTTTCGCGATATTTCTAATGAGGTCAAAATCGAAAAGATCCGATAATTATTTCGGGTAGAATGAGCTATTCTGCGCTATTTTCAGGTCTTTAAATAAAAATTTGAACGGTTTACTCACTTTTTTAGCATTCGAAAACGCACACACAACCCTTCCGGGGAGCCCACGTACCTCCATGCCAAATTTGGTCGTGATCCGATGTTTCTTTATTTTTGTATATAATGTTTTCCTAACTTATCCTTTTTATTTGTTCCCACCTTAACATGAAGCTGGCTTCATAAAAAAAGGAACACGAAATCCTAAAGCTACAATTACATCAGATGTTTTTAATTTTACGCAGCGCGATGAATGCAATTTCAACGTAAGACTGGGGTTTGCGATATTTTAGCATATCATGGCTTAGAATTTAAGTTTCTGTTGAAGTATTTGAATTGATTCAGTAAGTTAATTTAAAAGTTTTCATACACCTACTTGTTTTATGAATTTTATAATCTGTCTTTCATAATTTCGCATATGAGCTGCAACATACACAATTTAAGACTTCATATTTCCGAATAAAATGCCTAAAAATCTTACTTAACGTATGTAACGCTGCCAAATGTTAAATTTAAACCTAAGTACAAAAACCTGTACATTTTAATATCCACTTACTCATCAATTTCAACAATGTAGCTTGATGCAGCTTTTAACATAGCATGTTATCTTTCATTATATTACAAGATTCCGATCCTTCACCGAAACCATAAAGTTGAGCATACCATCAAAATGAATACTCCATAGTATCCTAGCAACTATATCTGAGACATGAATACCATCTTACTACATTCCCTGACTTTTCAGGGAAACAAGTAAGGGCCCTGCTCCACATCAGCGGAAAACGCGACCGAAACTGAAGGCAGAAACCGAAAATCCGGGTACTTTCCTTTTTACGCGGCGTAATAGAGGACCGAAAATTTTAGAATTTTAATTTATCCAACAGCCAATAGAAATTCATCGTGAGATGTAAACATTTCTATTCTAGTCTTGGCGGCAGTCATTGCTATACTGCATGAACGAAAGTGCATTTGGTAAATATTCAAAAGAGAAGTGAGAAAATACCCATAACTTAATGACAAAAACTCAAGTGAAAAAAACAAAATGGGTGATGTCTAGTTTTAAAGCACACAGCAACATTCCAAACTTAACAAATCTTTATTAACAGCTTAACATAAAATAAAGAGTAAGTAAAATCACAGGAACACACGTGCATCATGCAAGCAACGCAATCTGGTGTTGCCAATCCAGCTACCTAAAAGGACGTGTTGCCACAGAAGTACAATACACATGTTACAGGGGCAACTAGCGAAATGCTCATTAGTTATAGCATTCAGTAATAAGCTTTCAGTTAAATAATAAGCTTTCAGGTAATGCTTTTAAAGTCCACTATCTAGTAACACGTAATCATGTCAACAATTCTTGTCCTTTGCGAGATTTTTATTATTTCATTCTAAATTTGGCGGGATTAAGGGAATATAGCTTCTAGGCGAGATCCGAAATCAATAATAGTGCTTCGGCCGCTTTACATTGTAATGGAAGTTATAATCTATCAGTATTGCTTTAAGAACTCTAGGGAAAATGTATTCAAAACTACGAAAAATCTAGATGTTTCTGTTATTTTTTAACCCATTAATGTCTGACATTTTTTTCCCAAAGATATTTTGTATACTGGTTGCAAACAGTGTTTAATGGACAGGAAAAATAATTGAAAAAATATAATGTAAAAAATATTTTTTTATTAAGGAAAGAAAAATTGTCTCTTAAAAGTTACGAAAGAACCCCAGAGGGTACATACTTTTTTTACTAAATTTTTTTCTGCCTGCGATGTAACATTTATTAAGACATTTTAAAAGAAGAAATAAAATCAGCTATTAACATAAACTGGGAAGCTGGGAATCACTACGATGTCATTTTTGATAAAGATCACATTAAAACTGCTACATTTTTTTGACACCAGTGAAAAATCTTACAAATGATGCCTTACTTTTGAAGTTTGATGAAGTAAAATATTAAAAGTATGGCACACCACTTTACAATGGTTATGCAATGCAATCTGTTAATAACGAATTGAAACAATACCAAGGTACTAATTGAACATCATTATTTGGTTGAAATGTTCATTTTGGGGAAATTTTTTTTGACCTAAACATAGTGTAGTTGTTTCTTTTTTTTTTTAATTTTTCTTTTTTGACCTAAAACATAGTGTAGTTCCTCTATTATATTTTGGCAGTCTGCCAACGTTTTGCGTCCTGCTGCTTCATCTCCAATGCTGGACATGCTGCCGAAAGATCACACGCACCAGACAGCCTACACATTCACAAACACCATCGCAATTCGTGATTGCGGAAAACGTAATTTGAACTCAAGATTTCAAAATTCGAATTTTTTTTTCATTATAAAATGATGAATCTCTCGTTTTTTTTTTTTTTTCATTTAAATACAATTTGAAATTTACTAATAACAGGAGGTGCAGTATATATTTATTTAATATTCTTTTTTTTTATTTTAAAAATATCTGAAATATTTTGAGGGGAAAAATATTACGATTCTTGATCTCCGTAACAACATTAAAAGTTATAACAAGTAATTCTTGTAAAATTAGTAATTAAAGAAAAATTCTGAAAGATCATATTTATATTTCATTAAATAATTGTCTCAAAGAATTTGTTGTTGTATGTCACACAATTGCATAAACAGCAACTCCGTATAACGATCAAATATACCGCATAGAAGATTCATCTTTACATTATGCAATCTGTACGTGTGTGTACATTATAAACAGTTCGGAAAACATTGTTTTGTAATAGTTTACACAGATTCGTTCGGCATCTACACCTGCTTAGACCAGTGAACTTGTTATGCTAAGCACTTAAATATCATCATTATTCCTTTATTATAAATAGACTGAATTGCTGATTACAACCACACGGAAAATTAAGTGAACATTTGCACTGCTATCCGAAACTAGGAGAACTTCGCGTTATTAGTATCTTTGGATTAGCATATTGTAATCTGATGTAATTATGGAATGCAGAGAACGCACTGTCAAATAGAAGTTATTAATTCAAACACATTTTAGACAGTTTCAGAGTCGGAGATAAATGAAATTTTGTGGAAAAGTTTATAATTCTATTAATAATTTCCATTCCGAAATTGAACGAGTTTGGACGAAGTAATTTAAATATCGCATTGATTGTCGGAAGTGTAACTGAAACCTGTGATTTGTATTAGTAGTAACTAGATGACCCGTGCGGAATTCCGCAAAAAAAAAAAAAAAAACTCTAAACTTAAAATTTAATACGACAATTTTTATTGGCTTCATTTGCACAACACCGCCATCTACTGCCGTCGTTCTGACAACTTTTCAAAGAGATCAAAGACACGTTCACTTTTACAACTACTACAAAAGTGATACCCTATATTAAAATCAAATACCCAAGGCTACTACTAAACTAAATACTAACGTTATCGCAAAACTACCATAGTATTTTGAAACAATAAAAGTTACAATTAAGGTTTACCAAGCTAAGCCTTGGCTTGAAATGTCGCATTTAAAATTGATTTGAACAACAATGTAACGATTTTGACGGTTGAGCAAAAAATTTAACTTTTTCAAACTTCAATTGCTTATAAGTCGTTTAAACGTGGATTTTCGAGATTCTCGTTACGCGGCGCTAGCGGAGAAACGTTCTAAAGAACGCAATTTTTTTAATCTTTCGAATGAAATCAAAATGGAGACGATACGACAATTATTTCGCTAGATAGAGTCAATTTTGTGCCCAAAAATTGAAGTTCGAATAAAAAACGAACCGACACTTTTTAGAGGGTGGGTCTAATTTTCGTCAATAGCCCGCGGGATAAGCTTCAAAATCATAAATTTTCTTGCAATTCGATAAAGAAATGAGCGAGTTTCGACCGGGTATAGGATTCGGCTTAGAGAAATAATGTATGGAGACTATATCAAAAATAAAGAAACTTTTGGTTTTGGATTACTTTCTAAAAATGATACAAACTGCTGCCCTTTAACACGTTGGGAGCGCATGAACTCTTGGAAGGATGGCAACAGGTTCACGTAGCGGGCGGCTGTCCTCTTGGGGGAGAGCTTTAAATTTTCACAGTTGAATATTTAAAATACAATTTTTAATTTTTTTCTCTTTATCTACATTAAAAATGGAGTGGAATTGGCAAGTTAGACAACAAAATTTTTTTCAGCCCGATGGTGGTTACCATTGTTTTTAACCTGTTAACTGGGTATGACGAAATATTTCGTCATACATAAAAGCCTACAGCAATGGGCATGACGAAATTTTTCGTCATGGAAATTAATCGTAATATATTGAACGCATCACGTTCTACGTTGTTCTTATCTATTAAATCTTAGAGTGGTTATATATATGCCATCATATTGTCGATGCGTCATGTTCTTGTAATCTGTAACTTGAGCGCTATTAACGGGAAAACGGGCGCTGCATGATCTATACTTCGAGCTGCCACAATTTGGATTCATTTTAGTCTGCATTTCAGTATCTTACATGTTAGTAATACCTTTCTGATTTGAATATTCTTATTGTGAATTTCTTGTGTTTTAAATATTTTTATTAGTAATAAATTTATGACTTAAATACTTTTTATTTTCTACAAAATATGGCTAAAAATATAAAATATTTTATCAAAATAAATAAACATCATAAGTTAAAAACGATATTCTTTTATTATTTGGGGTGTGATATTACTTATCGCTGCGAAAAAAAAGTCCCCATTGTGAAACGAGTTAAGCAATAGCTAATTCCCCGGTTAACAGGTTAAAGCCATTGTGAAATTCTATGTTATTTCTTGACTTTTAACTATTAATTAACTAAGAAAACAGTAGTTAGAAAGTTTTAAGTCCATTTTTGTTTAAAATTAAATAAAACTTTAAAAGCTCCTTTACCAACGGTTTAAAGGCAATCTATCACAAACCAATGGGGACTCACAAGTTCAACTCTGAAATTGTATTATAAAAATAGTTAACGTTTATCCTTAAAAAAACTGCACTTTATATGAGTTACAGAAGAAAATAAAACTATATATAAAAAGTTCACCCAAATACCCCCATCTCAAAAGTTGAAAAATTATCGAAATTAACCTATTGCCCGCGTTTGGTCTTTACTTTATTCAAACACATAAAAATTAGGATACAACGTTTAAAATTCCAGAAATAAGATACAAATATATGCTTGAAAATGTTAAACAAGTATAAATGCATTAATCATAACTGTTTTTCCTTTCTTTTTGTTTTACTGATAAACTTTTTAAATACATTTTTCAGAGAAATTTTGAAGCAACAAATATGAGCAATTAAGAAAGGCTATATAAATAATTATATACAGTTCTGAAACAATACTTAAACTGAGCAAAATGTTTGGTTTTGTTTATAAGCTTTTAATAGATTTCATAAGTCTTATTAAAGTGTACCGATTGCCGCTTTTGAAATCGTAAAAGGGGATCTGACGTGAAAAATGTTATTAATGAAATAAAAAAGAATGGCTTAAGAATGCTTAATTAAATTAGATTCATAACAAACGAAACTATCTCTTTCTAAATACCACTGATATTTAGCTGTTTCTCATTAATTTTAATTCTAATGCATTTGGAGAAGCTAATGACTTGCAAATACGTATTTATTGCAGTGCTAATAGAATTTTATTTATTCAAAAGAATGAATTCTAAATAAAAATTTAAATGAAAAACTAATTTGCTTGAATGAAAGTGCGTTTACTTATTCGATTTAAATAGCAATTTTTCTAATTTTCCAGCGTATTTCTAATGATGCCAAATGTTTTGTGGCTTTTAAAAAGTATTCTTTATTGCTGGAATAATTTGAACCATAACACAAGTATCAGACTGCAGACGAAATGAAAAAAATGTTTAATGAAAGTAATGATATAATGTTTATAAATAGTCTCAATTTTTATCTTTTCTGATTTCTTTTAAAATTTGACCTTAAATTATTTATAACGTAATATTATGTCTTATGCTTAGTGGTTTTCAATGCATAACCTTAAAATAGTAAAATGTTCCTTTTAAGTTAAAGGATAAATATATTTCTTAGCTTTACTACAAAAAAAAAAAAAAAAACATTCTAAAAACATATTGGCTCGTGAATGCGAGCAAGTTTTTTGTAAGTGTTACCGTGAAAGTATTTAATGCAGTTATTTCATAGAACAACTAGTTGTTTAATGAAAAAACTGACCGTATCTGTCAAAATGTGTAATTTGTTAATAATTTGACACTTCAACTAGTTGTTTTATAAAATAACTATGTGTTATATAAATTAACTAATGAGAAACGGTTAAAGTGCAAAATAAACAATTTATCCACATAAATAAAACAAAGAATATCTATCTAATATCTTTAAACGAGCAATTCTTATATATAACTAGCTGCGTGGCCCGGCGTTGCACGGGCTGTAATGTAGTGAAGGCAGTTTGAGAAAACTACTCGCCGCCAAAGCGGCTCGCCTTTAAAGTAGCGAGGAAAGTTTCAACAAACTACTCGCCACCAAGGCGGCTCGCCTTTAAAGTAATGAGAAAAGCTTAAATAGTTTACTCGCCGTCAAGGCGGCTCGCCTTTACAGTAGCGAGGAAGGTTTCAATAAACGACTCGCCGCCAAGGCGGCTCGCCTTTAAAACACCAAGGAAAAGTTAAACTACTCCCCGCTAAAGCGACTCGCTAAAAAGCTTTCCTGCATCAAAGAATCAATCGAATTATTTGCACACGCTTCCTCAAAAAGAAAGACGATGTCAAGTAGCGCATACTTAGCACTCTCCCTAAATAACATATAAAATTCCTTACCAAAAACAATTATTTCCAAACCGCTTTCTTCCTGTAAAATTAATTGCAAAACTCTAAACGAAAAAGTTCTTTTAATATTTGGATCGCAGCCAAAAACAGTCCCTTCTGAAAACAGCAATTGCAATTGTATTTAAAAACACATTTTCAAAATGGTACCAGAGAAAAAATATGTCATTAATAATTAGAATAAAAACAATTGTTAGAACTTTGTTATAACACGTATTCAAAATGACAATGGAAAAAAATAACACTCTTTCATTTTAAAAAAATCAGTTTAATTAACGTTTTAATTTAAAACCGCAACGGAAAGAAATAAATATCTTGGAATTTTAAATAGTTCAATAATTTAATTAACGTTTTAATTCAAAATGGCAACAGTAAGAAATAAATGTCTAAGGCAGGGATTCAAGTGAAACACGGACGATCGCAACTCACCCAATGCAATCGCAAATTCCCAAATTTGGATTCAAGTGAAACGTAACAATCGCTACAAGATGCGATTCTACTGTAATTCGACTTCCAGTAGCGATTGCAATTTTGGTCTATTGCGATCGCCTGGAAGCGATTGCAATGGTGTTTCACTTGAATTCGGCCCTTAGAATTTTAAATAGTTCAATAATTTAATTAACGTTTTAAGTCAAAATGGCAACGGCAAGAAAAAAAAATATTTGAATTTTAAATAGTTCAATAATTTAATTAACGTTTTAATTCAAAATGGCAACGGTAAGAAATAAAAGTCTTGGAATTTTAAATAGTTCAACCATTTAATTAACGCTTTAATTTAAGATGGCTACGGAAAGAAATAAAAGTTTCGGAATTTTAAATAGTTCAATAATTTCATTAACGTTTTAATTCAAAATGGCAACGGTAAGAAATAAAAGTCTTGGAATTTTAAATAGTTCAACCATTTAATTAACGCTTTAATTTAAAATAGGTATGGAAAGAAATAAAAGTATTGTAATTTTAAATAGTTCAATAATTTAATTAACGCTTTAATTTAAAATGGCAACGGTAAGAAATAAAATGCCTTGGAATTTTAAATAGTTCAACCATTTAATTAACGCTTTAATTTAAAATAGGTATGGAAAGAAATAAAAGTCTTGGAATTTTAAATAGTTCAACCATTTAATTAACGCTTTAATTTAAAATAGGTACGGAAAGAAATAAAAGTCATGGAATTTTAAATAGTTCAAAGAATTTAATTAACGTTTTCATTAATATCTCAGCTAATTAACGTCGTACCATTACGCGGTTGGTCTTATTGTCTTCCTTAGAAAATTTCGAATCGAATGGTATTAGGTTTGATTCTTTACGCTCAGCGGTTTTTGAGGAGTTCAAGCTTCAGACGGACAGACAGACAGACAGACAAACAGACAGATAGACAGACAGACAGACAGACGCGGACAGATTTTAATAGTAGTAATTATTTCGGATCTCGAAAACGGCTCTAACGATTTTGATAAATTTTGTATTTAGATAAAGTTTTGGTTTTTGAGTTCATCTACATCTGCGTTGTTTCTGTAAAAACGCAAGTCTTCTCGAAAACCCCCGTTTTTTGTGCCTTCATTAAAAGTTTGAAAAGCTTTCTTTTCACCATTTTCTTTATGATTACTACTAGCCAGGTACCCGGCGCTGCCCGGGTTTCTGCCGGGTAATGTGTTTCAGTGAAACTCATTCATAATTTTTTCAATATTAAAGTGCACATCTATACACATACATAGCTACTTCTGTAAACGATGGCTATTTTTCCTGTCTGGGTAAACTAAAAGAACTTTGTTACATACCCTAAATACAAATGCATGCTACAAATAATGTTTAGGTTATGTTATAAGTTTGGTATATTAAAATAAATATATATTTACAGCATCAATCGTACTGGAGTCCACCATTTCCAAATATTGTACGTTAAATAAGTCCCATTATTAGTCTCTATCCTTGTGACTCCATCGGTGAAAACTCAATTGATGAAAACATCTTACATGTATGTACATGTAAATAATTTCGAAAATTGTTTGACTATATAAGCACTTTCTATTTTCTAACTGTTGCCAAAATCAATTCTCGTTTTATTTACCCAGTTAGCGATTATTGGCATAGATGAATACAAAAATCCTAAGAAAGCAAAAAATTTCATACTTGTTGTTATTGTTTTTGAAATGTTAAAGAGATCGATTAAAATAAAGTTCCGGTGGACGTTAAAAATGTTCGTGGTCACAAAGTCCTCCAAATGAAACGATACCTTTTGGAGAGCTGGGCCAAGGGTTTGTTAGGCCTTTGGTCTGGTTCAAAAAAAAAGAAAAGAAAATGAACAAAGCGCTCTTCATGGCTCCATCCCGGTCAAACCACGAGTTGTGGTACGGGTGACCCTGGAGTGTGAAGTGAAGTGAAAGTCTAAACCAACTGGAACCATATGCGTACTGCAGAACAGGGACTCTGCATCCATTCGCATCGACTCCTCCTGCGCCTTTGGCACCAAATGAAATGAAATGAAAATAAAATTATTGCGGTGTGAATGTGATTTTACGGTGCGCATCGTTTAAATAAGGTTGTGTTTTATAGAATAAATTACGGCTATTTTGAATGCGTAATTGCAACCTAGAGCTTAAAAATGCTTTTCAAGTTCATCTAAATAAGTACTTCGAACTCTAGAAAAAAACACGATTTTACAAACCTCTTTTTTTTTCACTGAGCGATGCTCGATCTCCAGGAACTATATGTTTATATGTTTATATATATGTTTGTACCTTATACAAATCCATAGTTTACGTCGGTTCTGGACGAAATTTGGCAGGGAGATACTTGGGCACACGGGAAGGATCATAGGGTAGTTTTTGAGCGGGAAAAAGTACCGATCCGTTCGAATTTCGAATAAAGGACTTCAAAATGGCTCTACCTAGCGAAATACTTATTGGATCTTTTTGATCTCGGTCTCATTCGAAAGAACTCAAAAATATCTTTTAGGAAAGTTTCCTTCCGAAAGTTTTCAAAACCACCAATCGATATCTCCACAACTGAAGAAAGATATGAGCATTTTTAAATTTGGAAATATCAATTTTAAATCTGATTTATAAAAATCGTCTGCACGAGCGTGAAAGAAATTAAATAGTATGAAATAAATTATTGATTACAAAAAGGTGTTGCCATTTTGTTCTTGAACATAAACAAATAAAAATCTTGCTTTTGCTTTTCCTGTAGCGGGGATTTAAAACTTTTTTGGCGATTGATT
This sequence comes from Uloborus plumipes, assembly GCA_038373865.1. Classification (NCBI taxonomy): domain Eukaryota; kingdom Metazoa; phylum Arthropoda; class Arachnida; order Araneae; family Uloboridae; genus Uloborus; species Uloborus plumipes. The sequence continues at coordinate 60,085 of JAXGGA010005972.1, read as the reverse complement.
CATTTTCCGTACTGCGCAAAATGTCGACTTTAATCTAATCGGGACTTTTATAGACACGTGTTACTTGACATATATTTTATTCTCAAGGTGTACCGGGCAGAGCCGGTCCACGCAGCTAGTCTGAAATAAAATAACTAGGTGTTCAATATAAATAACTTAACTAATGATAGACAATTGAAATGAAAAAAAAAGCAATTTATCTAATTTATGCAGCGTATAAATGGTATTTAGGGAAATGTACCAGAAAATCATTTGTTACAACAAGGATTACTAAAATGACACTTGGAATTACAAAGAACATTATTTCTAAAACAAAACATTTTGTGTTAACACTTTTTCCGCTACTTTCCATATAGTTAAACGAAATGAAAATGTACATTATACTAAAAGGCGAGATATATAATATACTCTCACTTATACACCGCCTCATTTATGCTCCTTTTTCACTTATACGACGATTTTTAATTGTCCCAGCACATTCTATAGCAAAATAATGGTAGTATCATTCGTTTATGCGTCGCTCGAAAGATAAATATTTCACTTATGCGCCGTATTTTCCGTAAAATGTCAAAAATATAATGTATTTTCTTTAAAAAATAAGCATTTTTCTTCAATTTCCTCTTTAATCTTTCTCCTTTATTGCTCACGGAAGGCATTTTTTCCGCATGAACTAGAATTCGGACAGGGACAGTTATTTATTATGGATCGTTTTAAAGCGAACATTTTGTAATTAGGTATGCAACAATTTTTGTTTTCTCATTATCATTGTAGCTACGTTATAGTAATTACTAAACCATTGTAATATGAACCTTTTCTATAAATACATTCTTCATTCTCTCATTAGAACCTATGTTGCGTTTTAGTCCCTTAAATAGGCTTGTTCACTTATACGTCTTTCTCACTTATGCGCTATTTTCTGTCGGTCCTTTGGGCCAGAGCATAAGTGAGTGTTCCCTGTAGATAATTTTACTTTAACACGCTGCAGATCGTTATTCTATGAAATAACTATGTAAACCATGGAATACAAGAGAGTTTTACACTTTAAAGGACCCGATTGTTATTTCATAAAACAACTAGGTATTCTGAAAAATAGCGGATTTCATGCTTTAACGGTAACATAAATATTAACCACCCTAGCAGCATCATCTCATTTGCCGATGATCGGCCATTCATCTCATCGGCCAAACAGAATCCGAGCAGCAAAATCCGATGAGTTTTTCTCGAAATACGATGAGATTTGGAACAATTTACGAGTAGAACAGTCCCGTGCCTATGAATTTCATCGGGAAACTTGATCGGAAGGATATCGTTTTCCGATGAATAGTAGCTCAACGAAAACCGTGCTGGATACTGATCGGAACGACGTCATCGAGAGTTACGGGATCAGTTTACGAGGAGTTCGATGATCGGCCGAGCAAAATCCGATGAGTTTATGCTACTTGGGAACGTAATGTTTCTGACGATGCTGTAAGTATTACGATATACAGTTGTGCTCGAATCGAAAAAAAAGAAAGATATATAATGACAATATCAATAAAATTGACATTATCATATGATGACAATATTAGATTTTTTGACAAATATTTACATGATGAAATTTTCAACCCCCCCCCCCAAATCGAAGCTTAACTGACAGACGAAACACCATCTCAAGCGCAAAAAGCGCACTGACCGTTCTGTCACTGTGGTCCATCACGACCACTGGATCAAATCGGGACCATCTAAACCAATGGACATTCACTGTCCAATGACGTCAGCAAACTTACTCACTAATGTTGCCGTTTTGTTTCACAATTTTTTTTCAAACTTCCTGTTGGCTAACTACCTTACAAGATTTAAAAAAAAAAAAGTTATTTAACTGCACGAATTACTTTTAGGTGAACCAAGTGTCAAACTAGTAGAACGGGAGGGGAATGTGGGGGGGGGGGGGGTGTGGACTGTGCCATTGAATTTTAAGGAGGGTGCTTTTGGAGGGATTTTACGCTTTTTGTCGTTTCCGCACTGCATAAAATAAATTTCTGTTTGGACAGTATTATACTGTAGTACGAAATTAGCAATGTCACAATTTATTATTGTAAAATTGGCAATTTTACAGTTTATTAGTGTGCATTTTACATTTTTAAACTAAAACTTCGGCTGCCAGTATTATACTGTACAAACAACAGTTAATTTTTTGCAGTCTGATATTTAGGGTGTTGCGCCCTTTGCTGCTTGGAAAATTGACACTTCTGATTACAACTGCAGTTTTTAAAAAAATCCAGAAAAAATACAATATTTTGAAACTTTGGAAGTAAACAATCTATTTGATTTTTTTATATTTGACTTTTTCCTTCCCTTTTTAATATGAATCTGCAGCCTAAGACGCATACACAGAATGGCGGATCGAAAATCTGCTGTCTCCGTTTGGTTTCTATCCCCCCCCCCTCTCTTTTTCTTACAAACGAAATCTTCTGCTGAAGATATACGATTAGAAACTTTAACAGTGAAATTCTTCACTGTCGGAAAACAAACTAATAGTATTAAATACAGCCTCCTTTTTAAAGATATTTGAAGGGTTCAAACTTTCCTGTCATAGTAGTTAATTTATTCACTGAGTTTTTTTCTCTCACAGCAGCCAAAATATTCATGAAATTTGTAGTCATTTTAGATCTATTACAAACTTCAGCAGCAATTTTTAATTCTAAAAATATAAGTTAACAGCTAGATTATTAGGCGCAGATTATTCAAAGAAAAATATACATTTTTAATGAGAATCACATTAAGCCTCGCGGTTTACCTGCTTCGCAAAGAAAAATATTTCCCTCAACTAATTAGAAAAATAATTACGAAAGTATGCAGGTCGCGACAAGAATTCATTAATTTATGGCAAAAAAAGGAAATAAGCCTCGGGACCGAAACTAATTGTGAACATGAAACTAAATTAAAGTGATTCAGAAGAATTCATAATTTCCTTTTGAAGAAAGTTCTTCATTAATAAATAACATGATAAAATTCGTCCCCGCAGTGGATTTATGTTGTGCGGTTTGGATTTCTAATATTTGGACTTCTGTTGACAATGGTAGGAGAAAAAGTGGAGGATTATATGATGAAATTTTTAATTACAATACGCCCGTTGTGTAATCTTTCTGTTAGATAACACTTTTTACAAACACTTTGGTTTGTCTGTTTTGCAGTTTAATATGGGTAGAAATGTGGTTTTTATCCTCAAAAGTTAAATATTTGAAACGCAAAAGAAATAGAAAGAAATCATTTGGTATTAATTCTGAAGATCTCTTTTTTCAATACACAAAATGTGAACATACGGATGCACAGATATCCCCGAAATACGTCTTCGTAGTTCCCTGTAAATTCGTGCAGTTTTTTTTCTGATATCTTTACACTTGTTATCCCACATTTTGCGCATTGAAAAAAGCGCTCATTGTAAAGCCGAAACACGGGTCTGATGCGCTCCTGCTCATTTGCGCTTTTTAACGTTGTTTTACAAACTTTTAGAACATTTTATGTTTCAGAACAAAGGTACATATTTATTTCTTATAGTGTAATTCCTTCAAAAGAGTAATTTCGAATGCACTGGTAAGGTTCTGTAGTTTAAAAATTAATAGTGGACTGTCTAAAGGTTAAAAATGGTAAAAAATTTGAGATTCGCTAAAACATTTTTATTATTTGGTTAAAAAATATTCACCAACATCGGTGCGGTAAAAACATGCACCTGCTCTACAGGTGAACGAAAAACACCCCATTGCACATCAAGGGGAACCAGGATTTATAGCTGCTGAGGGCGCCACCAGCACTTGCATAATTGTGACGTAACACGCACTAAGCACTAATAAATACAAAAATTACTCCACTTTGAAAGACATCACCAAATCCATGACAACCAAATCCAAGACAGATCAAAGTTCGGAATATCAAGTTTTAAGAATCCGCGATGCGTTTGTTGAGATTTCAACCCTCATATGAGCACAATGCTTTGTAATTACCTGCAGCTCCGTCATCGAAAATTGCTTAACGCGGCGCTCGCAAGTCTTAAAATCCGAGGGACATCGAGTAAAGCTAACATGTACCAATTACGTTACTGCCATAATAACTCCATTCTCTTGACAACTCGCATCGGCGCAGTGCTAAGGAATGGACAAATTAGAATTAAATTGCCATCCGCGAGACATGCACCCCATCGCGAGAAATCTCCTGAGAATTAATTGCATCTCGCGAATGTTGCTAAAGTGGCCATTGTACTTCTGCCTCTGCGAGCTCAGGATTTTCTCTGAGCGATAATTATGCCTGAAAATTTTCTTCGAAGGTAATTGATGTCGCTGGAATTAAGTATTTTCCAGACGGTCTCGTTTATTGGGAGAGACAGAAAAGTTTTTAGTTTTTCTGTTTGTCATCGCCGTCTTCGAAAGCTTTAATTTAAATGTATTCGTTCATCGTAATGTGTTTAGAACTAAATACTCTTAATCTTATCCGTAACGATCGGAATCGTTTGCATTTGAGCACAAATTGTTTACTTGAACGTGGAAGGAGATGTTTCTAACGCAAATCCTGCATTCAAATTTTCCGAATTGATTTATCTGAACAAATGAATATTTATGTTTGAAAACTTAATACCTGTCGGCGTGCTTTTCAAAATATTATTTTTATTCAGTAAAATATTGACAAATGCATTATCTTTAAAGTTCGCGAAATAGGGGAGAATTAATTTTCTTGAGCACTTACGTATGGTTTATTCTTTGCCAGTAGTACGCATATCATGTTATCACCATCATTTCTTTAAGTACAAGTAATATTACAACCTTTCGAATTAAAATTACTATAAACAGTGAGTAGAATATTCCAAATATCCAACATCACTATTTTAGCAATCATCAATCATCAAAACGGTTTTTGTATGTGTATGTCACATTATGGGCGTTTGTATTTATTAGCTTTATAAGCTTGCATAATTGTTGATTTTTTTGAATTTTTTATTATTTTTCACGTTTTAGACCAAAGCCATTTCTATATTTCTTATTGTGTGATTCCTCCAACAAAGTAATCTAGGATTCATTAAGCACTAATAAATACGCAAACTACTCCACTCTGAAAGAAATCACCAAATCCATGACAACCAAATCCGAGACAGTTTAAAGTTGAGAATATCAAGTTTAAGAATCCGCGATGCGTTTGATGAGATTTCATCCCTCATATGAGCACAATGCTTTATAATTACCTGCAGCTCCGTCATCGAAAATTGCTTAACGCAGCGCTCGCAAGTCTTAAAATCCGAGAGACATCGAGTAAAGCTAACATGTACCAATTACGTTACTGCCGTAATAACTCCATTCTCTTGACAACTCGCATCGGCGCAGTGCTAAGGAATGGACAAATTGGAATTAAATTGCCATCCGCGAGACATGCACCCCATCGCGAGAAATCTCCTGAGAATTAATAGCATCTCGCGAATGTTGCTAAAGTGGCCATTGTACTTCTGCCTCTGCGAGCTCAGGATTTTCTCTGAGCGATAATTATGCCGGAAAATTTTCTTCGAAGGTAATTGATGTCGCTGGAATTAAGCATTTCCAGACGGTCTCGTTTATTGGAAGATACAGAAAAGTTTTTAGTTTTTCTCTCTGTCTTTGCCGTCTTTGAAAGCTTTAATTTAAATGTATTCGCTCGTCGTAATGTGTTTAGAACTAAATACTCTTAATCTTATCCGTAACGATCGGAATCGTTTGCATTTGAGCACAAATTGTTTACTTGAACGTGGAAGGAGATGTTTCTAACGCAAATCCTGCATTCAAATTTTCCGAATTGATTTATCTGAACAAATGAATATTTATGTTTGAAAACTTAATACCTGTCGGCGTGCTTTTTAAAATATTATTTTTATTTAGTAATATATTGACAAAAGTATTATCTTTAAAGTTTATGCAATAGTGGAGAATACATTTTTTAAACGCTAATGTATGTATGTCATACTATTTACTAGTAGAAATTTAGATCATGTTATCATTATCATACTTTCCTACGTACCCGAAACACGTGGTTGCAGGTCAATGTAAATTTGTGCACTTCTGTGTCATATCTTTACATCGTTCATTTTGCATTTTGTGGATTGAAAAAGGTGGTCCTTGTAACATCAAAACACGTGTCTGCAGTGTTCCTGCCCATTTGTGCTTTGTTTTGTTTTATTTTACTGCTTTAATGAAATTTTACGTTTCAGACCAAAGGTATTTCTTATCTCGTATTGTATAATTCTTCAAAGGAGAAATTTTGAATTCACTAAGCACTAATAAATACGCAAATTACTCTACTTTGAAAGTAATGACCAGATCCATGACAACCAAATCCGAGACAGATCAAAGTTCGGAGTATCAAATTTAAGAATCCGCGATGCGTTTGATGAGATTTCATCCCTCATATGAGCACAATGCTTTATAATTACCTGCAACTCCGTCATCGAAAATTGCTTAACGCGGCGCTCGCAAGTCTTAAAATCCGAGAGACATCGAGTAAAGCTAACATGTACCAATTACGTTACTGCCATAATAACTTCATTCTCTTGACAACTCGCATCGGCGCAGTGCTAAGGAACGGACAAATTGGAATTAAATTGCCATCCGCGAGACATGCACCCCATCGCGAGAAATCTCCTGAGAATTAATTGCATCTCGCGAATGTTGCTAAAGTGGCCATTGTACTTCTGCCTCTGCGAGCTCAGGATTTTCTCTGAGCGATAATTATGCCGGAAGATTTTCTTCGAAGGTAATTGATGTCGCTGGAATTAAGTATTTCCAGACGGTCTCGTTTATTGGGAGAGACAGAAAAGTTTTTAGTTTTTCTGTCTGTCATCGCCGTCTTCGAAAGCTTTAATTTAAATGTATTCGTTCATCGTAATGTGTTTAGAACTAAATACTCTCAATCTTATTCGTAACGTTCTGAATCGTTTGCATCTGAACAAATTGTTTACTTTAAATTTTTCTGAGAGAATATGGAAAAGGTTGTTTCGAATCGTAAATCCAGCCTTAAAATTTTCCGAAGTGATTTGTTTGAAGAAATAAATTTTTGTGTTAGGAAACTTAAAAACGTTTCTGTGTGATTTTTAAAACAGTATTTTTACTTAGTTAAATATCGGCAAAAATATTATCTTTAAAATTAACTAAATAGTGGAGAATACATTTTCTTGAACGCTTATGTAATGCATGTCGTATTATTTGCCAACTAGCTATACCGGCACGGCTGTGCTCGGATATTAAAATAGGTAAAAGGGGGAGCCAACTGAAAAATTTGCCATTCCCGATATGATTAATCAAAGGAACACAGTTAAAAAAAAAAAGAAATATTGCGAGAAAAACTAATAATTTTAATATAAATCCAGCGTAAGACATATTCTAAATGAAGCCGAAAAAAAGTTACTTTGTGATTTGACTTGAGGAAAGGTTTGAATATTCAATACGAATATTAGAAACCTTGTACGCAATTCTAGTTGTCGACAAGGAGTTGAGATGATACGCTAAATATTGAATTTGGTTGAGGAAAGCCTTCGTATATATGCGAAAAATGTAACTTAAATTGGAATAAAAAAAGTGTTACCGATCGATTTTTTTAAAAATATATTTATAAATTATAGCCTATGGGTTATTTTGATGTATAAGCTACATTGCAGTAAAAGTTATTCACTGTATAATATTGTAAAAGTTTTATGAAAGTCCATTCAGTAGTTTTTGCGTGAAAGAGGAACAAACATTCATCTTTCACGATGGTTGTTTGTTGCTCCATCCAATCAAACACACTTTGTTCACATTCACACAAACTTTCGCATTTATATATAGTATTGAAATAGTACACAGAACATGTTATCATCATCATCTCTTTTAAGTGCAGGTAGTCTTACTATCGAAAGAATCAAAATTACTATACAGGTAAACAGTGTGTACAAGTATTTCAAATATCAAACATCACCATTTATGCAATTAGTCAATTATTATAGTGGTTTTCTTATGTGTATCTCATATTAAGGAAGTTTATGCTTATAAGATTTAAGTTTGCGTAAATGCTGAATTTTTTATTAACTTTCTTCGTCAACAAATTTTAATAAAAATTTTAGTCAGTGACATATTTTTTGATTTTACGAATTGCGCGTGTCTTCTTATATTTAAGTGAGAGAAATTATAATAGTTTCATATTTATATATTTATTTAATTTTATTTTCATCTATTTAATTATTTTATTTTTTATTCATTCATTTATTTATTTTATTTTATTTTTATTTATTTATTTATTTTATTTTATTCTTATTTATTTATTTACTTTATTTATTTATATTTTCTCTTAAATTTCTTTGACGCGATGTAGTTAAAAATTTAAATTTTAGAAAAAAATGACGAAACGTAATGCAAATGAAACTGTTGTCTTAAAAAATCATTTTTTAGCGAGTTCATCCCCAAATTAGTGACTGATTTGTAAAAAAACGGAGTGTGAAACTATGTCTGAATTCGTCACGATTTGAATAGAGACCATTAGTAAAACATTTACGAAGATTTCAAACGTCAATGTTTGCAAAACCGTTTTTCTTAATTCCATTTTAAGGAAACAGGAAGGTTTAGGTATTTAAAATCATCGTTTCCTTACGTAAGTCACTTTTGTGTAATTATATTTTTATCTACTACCTGTTCAATTTAGTTTTCATCACTAAAATTTCGAATTTTATTCTCCAACTCAAATATCATTTCTTTAGCTTTCAAAAACTGCCGTTTTAAAACTCATTTATACCCAGTAGCCTAAAAACTGGACGCTTGTTAGTTACTGCATATAAAAACCTGTACTGCCATGCTAAGCGCAAAAGTGGTACCTGCAGTTGAGCTCAAACTGAGATATTACTCTTTAAAATTGTGCGCCACCATGTATTTGATTCAGGTGAAGCTTTTTCAGATTTTTTAAAAAAATATTTCCCGTTCTCACATGACCGTATAATTTTGTATTTAGGTAAAATGCGTCACAAAGAGCCACCTGGTGGCGATAACTCAATTTTGTTAAAAAGTGCAGATACGACTTTAGTGCTTAGCATGGCAGTGTAATGGGTATATAACTTCACTAAAGCTGTTTTTCACAAGTTAGATAGCCCTTCTTCTTGAGAAAACCAGTTAGAGCCACTATTTGGATATCAGAGTTTATTTATTGTCAGCTTTTTCCAGACAAATCAGTCAAGCAAACTTACCACGGAAAGTAATAAGGCTCGACCGATGGCATTTTTTGGCCGATGGGCCGATGCCGATTGTTGGCCGATTATTCAAAGTTGGCCGATGGCCGATGGCCGATTTTTTTCGTCTTCCATCGGCCGATGGCCGATGCCGATGGCCGATGGTAAAAAAAATCAAATGATTAGAAAAATAAATGTTTATTAGAGATTTGATGGGTCATATGTTCATTTCATTCTACTTATTTTTCAGTCATTCAGATTTTGAGCCTACATTTCTAATTTACTACCACTCAACAAAAATTATATATGAGAGAGAGAGAGAGAGAGATGCAGTAAGTTGAGAACTCATTCGTACCATTTGTACTAGGTGTAGTCATGCAGATACTTTCTTAACTGCAATCCGAGGTTCCAAATGTGCTTTTCACTTTTTCTTTTTTTGACTAATCAATTTTAATTTCAATGCAGACTAATATCATAAATTGGTGACAACTGAGTGATATAATGGCAAAGTGTTTTATAACTAACAAATAAAGATACAACAAAGATGGAGAAAAAAATAAGATGCTGAATTCGGTATCGGCTGGGCGGTATTTGACAAAATTCCCATTAAAATTGTCGATATTTGTAACATCTGCAAAGTAATTCCGCATCGGTTCGCAATGTACTCTTTTATTCACGAATTAAGTTCCACGTGCATTAACGAAAACGTTTGAGATAAAAATTTGAAACGGACACTGTGTTTAATACGAAACTGCTTTATTGTTTAACATAAACATAAAAAAAAAAGACTTCAGCAATAATGTGGATTTAGATACATCAAACTTGGTAAAAGAACTTCCCATTATGTTGTTTAATCATTAAATAAAACACTGAACAATTCAACAAATTACACTGTGTGAGTGGAAAAGTTCTTTAAGATATTTTTAAACCATAAAGTTAAACAAAACAAGAAGTTCTGTCAAGAACTAAACGAACCAACTTTTCCGTACATCGACAATGGTATTCTTGCATTAATTATCTGACACGACAAATTATGTCAAACGTACCTTTTTAGCACCATAAAGCTGATTTCTAAAAACCAAATATGCAGATTTCATCTGATGAACTAGGCACTTAAAAAGTAAACAAAAGTAAATAAATAAATAAAGTTGTGGCATCTTTTAAACAATGTAACATTTATAGTTCTTCCGTTGAAAAATTGTTTAGAAAAAAAGAATTAAAAAAAGAAGCAAATCAAAACACATTTTATCAAAAAAAAAAAAACTCCGTTCCTAAAAAATGTCTCGAATTCCATTTTTATTCCGTTACCAATAATTAAAAACAAATAATTGATTAAATAAATAATAAAATGTTCTCTTAAATGAGTAATTTTTGTTAGACAAAAAATCCTCTGCAAAAAAAAAAAAAAATAATAATAATAATAATAGTAATAAAAAAAAACAAATGAATAAACAAAGAAAAAAAATCGTCTGCGCGGTTATTTCTTTCAAGAGTAGGAGTCAGTCATTTTTTCCTAGCCTGCATTTCTGCTATGTTTGCTGAGTGACTCAGAGTTAGAGTCAAGGATTCAGAGTTAGGGTTGAAAAGTCGGAGTCATCAGTCGCAGTCGATACGTCGTGTCAGAGTCAAAGGCACAAAAATTCTAATGGTAGGACTCGTTCTTTTTTTCCGAGCCTGTATTTCTACCATAGGGGCGGAGTTGGAGTCGAAGATTCGGTGTCGGAGTCGGTTTTAAAAAATTAGATTCGTCAGTCGAAGTCGAAAGCTCTAAAATTATAATGGTAGGAGTGGATCATTTTTTTCTGAGCCTGCATTTCTGCCATGTTTGCGGAGTCGGAGTCAGAGTCAAGGAGTCGGAAGCAGAGTCCTCACTGCAGCTTGTTCAGAAAAGTACTTTACATACATTAAAATCATTTTCTAACAGAGTTAGTTTGAAGGAAATCCGCCTTTATGTTCAGGATCTACATTAAACTTAAATTTCCCCGTAGGTGCAATGTTGTCTTTTTCTAAACGGTTTAATGTTCAACGAAAAATGGTTCAAATCAAAAAGCGAAATATGGGAATGAGGTGTTCTCGCCGAGATCTTTCGAACAAAAAAAAGTTTATTCAATTCGGCCTGTTCACTTAAAAGTTATTAGGTGGGGAAAAGTTGTTTGAACGGTTCAATGTTGAACAAAAAATTGTTCAAGTTGAAAATTTAAATACGGAAATGAAGTATTCTTGTCGAGATCTTTGGAACAAAAAAGGTTTGTTTAAATCGGACTGTTCACTCAAAAGTTATTAGGGGTGACAGCTTTTTTGAACGGTTCAATGTTTAACGAAAAATTGTTTAAATCGGAAATTTAAATACGGGAATGAAGTATCCTTGATAAGATCTTTCGAACAAAAAAAGTTTGTTCAAATCGGACTGTTCACTAAAAAGTTAGTATCACAATACTAAGTCACAGCTTGAATTTCGCTAGATATACTTAAAATGTATATGAACAGAAATGTGTGCATGTTCGTTAAAAGCTGCGACAGTTACATCACTTATTTTATTGAAAAGTAAATAACCATGAAAAAAAAAGTCAACTTGCACCTTTTTTTTTTTGCTACTTTTGCTCCTAGTTTGATTTTTTATTTTGCTTAATCTTGCATCAAAATGGCATTCTTTTTTTTTTTTTTTTGCTTCAGTCGCGCTAAAATTTTAATTTTCCTGCTTCAACCTGCTCTAAGACGGTGTTTTTTTCCCTCTAGTATGCTCCTAAATAATTATTTTTTCTCTCCAAAACAGAATTTTAGCTTTTCCGAAATTATATCCATCGTATCGTATCCCACCCTGATATAGTTTCAACAAAATAGACTTGAATAATGAGTATATGATAGTAACTTATAGAGGCCATTTCATTTCACCCTCCAGGGTCCCCCGTACCTACCAGCTTAGTGGTTTAACCGGGATAGGGCCCTGAAGAGCGCTACTTATAGAGGCCGTCGACATATTTACAATTGTAATTTTTCAATGAAAATATCTCATAGATTATCATAGAACAGTCGAGAAAAATGCGTAGGCAGGCGAACTATGCTTCTAATAGAAAGATACGGTAAAAGAGATTGAGGGGGGGGGGGTAAATAATTGCAATGAAAAGGCACGCTAGCATTTAAAGGTGCAAAGGTAAAATGATATGAGTTCAAGCGCGATATAGTAAATAATACACAAATATTCAGTATCGTAGTGCAAGATGGCAATGGTACATGTTCAATATTATAATTCTGCATTAAACTAATAGTAGTCTGTGGAGTTAGCGACAAAAACAGCCGAAATATTTCACTTCCGGATACCAGTGTGAAATTTGGTACAGAGCTTAGGTACATATATAAGAACAAAAAACCGCCGGGAGACACTTGATCAGGGGTCATGAACTCCCGTGATGACGTCATCAAGATGGCCGCTTTTACAGGTAATACGTTCGTTTAATTGCTTAAAACTCCATCATAGATTAAAATATTGCAAAACTCAAATGTATCATCTGAAAGCTCTTTAAAAGAGCTATTTAGAAATATTTAATTTTTCTTTCTGAGGTCAAGGGCCCACCTGTAATGACGTCATCAAAATGGCCGCTTTTACAGGTAAATACGTTTGTTTAACTCCCCCTAAAACTCCATCATAGATTTAAATATTGCAAAACTCAACTATATCATCTGAAAGCGCTTTAAAAGAGCTATCTAGAAAGATTTAATTTTTCTTTCTGAGGTCAAGGGCTCACCCGTGATGACGTCATCAAAATGGCCGCTTTTACAAGTAAATACGTTCGTTTAACTGCTTAAAACTCCATCATAGATTCAAATATTGCAAAACTCAAATATATCATCTGAAAGCTCTTTAAAAGAGCTATTTAGAAAGATTTAATTTTTCTTTCTGAGGTCAAGGTCCCACCTGTACTGACGTCATCAAAATGGCCGCTTTTACAGGTAAATACGTTTGTTTAACTCCCCCTAAAACTCCATCATAGATTCAAATATTGCAAAACTCAAATATATCATCTAAAAGCTCTTTAAAAGAGCTATCTAGAAAGATTTAATTTTTCTTTCTAAGGTCAAGGGCCCACCTGTGATGACGTCATGTGAGGCCATTTTGATGACGTCATTACAGGTGGGACCTTGACCTCAGAAAGAAAAATTAAATCTTTCTAAATAGCTCTTTTAAAGAGCTTTCAGATGATATATTTGAGTTTTGCAATAATTGAATCTATGATGGAGTTTTAGGGGGAGTTAAACGAACGTATTTACCTGTAAAAGCGGCCATTTTGATGACGTCATCACAGGTGGGCCCTTAAAATTAGAAAGAAAAATTAAATCTTTCTAAATAGCTCTTTTAAAGAGCTTTCAGATGATATATTTGAGTTTTGTAATATTTGAATCTATGATGGAGTTTTAGGGGGAGTTAAACAAACGTATTTACCTGTAAGAGCGGCCATTTTGATGACGTCATCACAGGTGGGCCCTTGACCTTAGAAAGAAAAATTAAATCTTTCTAGATAGCTCTTTTAAAGAGCTTTCAGATGATATATTTGAGTTTTGCAATATCTGAATCTATGATGGAGTTTTAGGGGGAGTTAAACAAACGTATTTACCTGTAAAAGCGGTCATATTGATGACGTCATCACAGGTGGGCCCTTGACCTTAGAAAGAAAAAATAAATTTTTCTAAATAGCTCTTTTAAAGAGTTTTCAGATGATGTATTTGAGTTTTGCAATATTTGAATCTATGATGGAGTTTTAAGCAGTTAAACGAACGTATTTACCTGCAAAAGCGACCATTTTGATGACGTCATCACAGGTGAACCCTTGACCTCAGAAAGAAAAATTATATCTTTATAAATAGATCTTTTAAAGCGCTTTCAGATGATATAGTTGAGTTTTGAAATATTTAAATATATGATGGAGTTTTAGGGGGAGTTAAACAAACGTATTTACCTGTAAAAGCGGCCATTTTGATGACGTCATTACAGGTGGGCCCTTGACCTCAGAAAGAAAAATTAATTTTTTCTAAATAGCTCTTTTAAAGGGCTTTCAGATGATACGTTTGAGTTTTGCAATATTTGAATCTATGATGGAGTTTTAAGGGGAGTTAAACAAACGTAGTTACCTGTAAAAGCGGCCATTTTGATGACGTCATCACAGGTGGGCCTTTGACCTTAGAAAGAAAAATTAAATCTTTTTAAATAGCTCTTTTAAAGAGCTTTCAGATGATATATTTGAGTTTTGCAATATTTGAATCTATGATGGAGTTTTAAGGGGAGTTAAACAAACGTATTTACCTGTAAAAGCGGCCATTTTGATGACGTCATTACAGGTGAGAACTCTACCTCAGAAAGAAAAATTAAATCTTTCTAAATAGCTCTTTTAAAGTGCTTTCAGATGATATATTTGAGTTTTGCAATATTTCAATCTATGATGGAGTTTTAAGCAGTTAAACGAACGTATTTACCTGTAAAAGCGGCCATTTTGATGACGTCATCACGGAATGACCTTGACCTCCGATCAAGTGTCTCCCGGCGTTTTTTTGTCCTCCTATGTGAATTTAAGCCCCACATAAAATTTCAGACTGGTATCCAGAAATGAAATATGTTTGCACTAACTCCACGGACTATAGGTAAAATCTGAAATAGCATAATCCTCCCTTATAGCGAACACCTCTCAATAGCGGACAAAACTTCCGGTTCAATTATTCGGAGGTTATAATATAATTCTTAAAATTCTCATCCAAGCGATCACTCGGAAAGTGTCTGCTGTGTTGTGAAAATGTCAATATCTGCCCGATTCGGAAAATTCCAAAACCCAGAACAGTGTTAGTCCCGTTTGTTGCCCGATTTCAAGCCACATGCTGAACATACTTTTAATTGTGAAGTAAAAAATAGAGAAAATAGAAGCCCCTCTTTAGAAAACTTAAAAAGAAAAAAAAAACATCGGCCTTGCATCGGCATTTAGATATTTTTGAGGCCGATGGGCCGATGTTTTTTCCATGTTAGCATCGGCGGCCGATGCCGATGGCCGATGTAAAAAAATTCAACCATCGGCGCCGATGCATCGGCCAGGCCGATGCATCGGTCGAGCCTTAGAAAGTAAGTTTATCTTAGCGAACTTATTTTTCATAAAATTAAACTATTTTAAAATGATTTGCTTGAAATTGACCACAGACGCCTTCTGTAATGCTACTTTGCAAAAGTAAAGTCAATTATGGTCGTTTTTTGCTCACATATCAGCAAAATATCTCATAAACAGGACGTTAAATAACTTAATAAATATGGTATCGGTGAACTATTTCAAGCCTAAAAATCCTAAAATGTATGTAAACCATTCCAAGTAAGAGTTTTGAGCAGATAAAATGTATAAAAAAACTTGGGCATAAATGGGTAAATGTTTACTAACTATGCTGAAACTTCCAGCGTGTGTGTTGAGCAACAAGTGATGATGTTTATACCTATAATACCTTACATTGATTTTTAAAAGAGTGGGGAGGGATCAATTGATCTCCCTGAGTACCTAAATGACGGGCCTGCGTCGGAGAAGAAACGTTCAAAATCGTCTCAGAAGATTTCTTTCTTGTATGTGCGAGGGGGGGGGGGGAGAGAGGAGGAATGCGTTTTTTATATATGTATTTTTCTTTATGTCATGGTTTTTCTATTCTCAATTGCATAACTGTTTCATAAACACGATGAATAATGATGACATAAACGAAATTAATTCCTTTTTTTTTCTTTTTAAATAATATATGAAGCACGCAAGTTCTCTTCCTGCAAAATCAAGATTAAAAAAGTTCCATGTACGTCACAAAAAATCTGAGAAAAAAAGTAATTTTGCCGAAAATTAGATAACGTTACATACTTAAAAGCAGTATTAATTTCTCACCTTGTTTATTTCTGTTTTGGGTCAAAAAAGTATTTAAAAGACTTTTTCTGCCTTTCCGCAGATATAAAATAAAATGCTTGCGTAAAAATTTTCGTCTTGCAATTTGCGTAAATTTGATTTCTTTGTTTTCTTCTTTTTGCTTAATTTTTCAAAATGTTTATTTATTTACTTTTTGCTTTTTTTAAAATGTTATTCTTGTTTGAACTGTAAAGTAAAATGTGAAGACTTCCTGCAGTTTACATTCCCGGAAACACTAATCAGAAACCAAATGTTGCATTTTCAAAAATATTCTGAAATTTATTTTTTCTGACGCATTCTACGTATGAACTAAGTTAAGATGATGTACTGCTGCCGTCCTTAGTGCAAAAGTACTAGTATCTGAATCTAACTTGAAACTGAGTTTGCTGTTTAAAGTTTTGCACCTCCATGCATTTGATTCAGGTTCAAATATTTTAAAAAATAAATTTAAATATTTCCAATCGTCAAATACCATAAAATACTGTATTTAGGTCAAATGTGTGACAAAAAAAAACGACCTGGTAACCATAACTCAATTTCGATAAAAAGTTCATATACGACTTTTGTTCTCAGTACAGTAGTATAGTTCACATATTAATTTTCATATTTATGATTTTTTGTTTAATTTTTATTTTTAACTTTTTAACTTTATTAACGAGTTTTAAAATAAATATCAACTTATAAAGTTTTAGTGCCGATTGAAGTTTTGTTAATTAAAGACATTAAAGTTTTAAATTAATTAAAGTTTTTAAAACGAAGAAATAAATAAAGTTACAGAAAACAGAAAATTATTTAACCATAGCACGCATGAAATATTCGATCCTTTCTAGACAAATTCAAATGGCCAAACTTTCGTACCCTCTTTTTTTTGTTCATTTGGCAACACTCCAAAAGAGCGTCATTTTAAGAACACATTACTTCCAACCATAAGTATTCTTTTCCTATGCGTATCAAGAGTTTTAGCTTCACAAAACCATTTAATGTAACGCATTTATATATATTTCATTTCTTTCACATAGTTAAACACGAGCACAACAACTTTAAATTAACAATAACATTTGTCTTTCAAACTGCGAGTCTTAGTTATATTTAGAATCGTGAAGAACATTGAAATAAATATAAATGCTTTCTTGAAATTTTTATCGCAATGAATACTTAGAAGAAAATTTTCTCTTGAGAGAAATAGCTGAAAACTGTCATTTTAAAATAAATATATTTATTGTCCCCAGTTTTTGGGTGTTATTTATCGTTGTTATAATTTTACCGTTTTCAAAATTTCAAATATGTTAGAATTTAAGTGAAAGTTATTCACTGCATAATGATCTATTTTAATCGGGTAAATAATTTTAAACATTTAAAGAAATAATATTATCTTAAATGTCATAACATGCGTTATGATCTGATATCGATTTTTTATTGCTACGGAAGGAGAAACGGCAGAAACTACGAAGTTTTCTTTTTTCTTTTTTCTGTCTCTCTCTTTTCTTTTTTTAACAAAATCTTAACAAGGCTTAACAAGATCGCTGTTACTAGTAACGCCAAATGCGGAAAAAAAAAGAAAACTTTAAGCAGTGGTGTTCGAAAACGAGATTTTATTGTTTACTTTTTGTTTCGCTAATCACTTTGCTGAATGAGACTACACTGTTAAAAATTCAGGAAGCTTTTATGGTAAATGTTACTGTAGAATGCAGCGTTTACCGTACAGAAAATTTTTACACTGAATTGTACCGATAAAAAAATTGCAGCGCCAATGGATCACCACGTGACTTACTGTGCGATGCAGATGACACTATATTTTCGCTCTCCAGATGTGTCTCATCTGGTGATAGTAAAAAAGCAGTGCGAAAAAATTGAGTCCCGGGTTCGCGATCCTTGTCGTTCGAATCTCGCGCTTTTTAATTCTCGTTGTCTCTTCCGTAAAATTTTACAGCAAAAAAATATAGTTTACAGTACAAGTTACTGGCAACATGGATACCAGTAACTTTTACCGTAAAATTTCAGGAAATTTTTAACAGTGTAAGCAGATGAGCGAGAATGGTAATTACACGCTTTACACTATAAGTGGCGTGGTGTACCAGTTGTCGCAGCTATCACCAATTTTCCTAAATTTTGAACATTGTAGTTTGACGTGATGCAATAAAACGTGACGCAGAAAGAAAAGCCTTCCATAAGGTAAAAAAAGTAACGATAGATTGAAACCGTCGACAAAACTACATGGTAAAAATAAGAGCCTAACACAATTCACAACCCCATTCCCCCCCTTCCCACCCAATGTTTTTTGTAATGAACAAACCGATATACACTGCGTAAAATGAACTGCTGTTTTTACAGTATAATACTTGCAGCCGAGGTTAACTGTAAAACGCACAGTAATAAACTGCAAAATGCACAGTACAGTCAAACTCGTTTATAACGAGCTTGGATATAACGAGAACTCGGATTTAACGAGGGAAACGAGAATATTTTGTTGGATCAATGTTAAGTCTATGGAACAGAATTGTTTTTAACGAGCAAGACCCGGTTTTAACGAACATTTTTTTCGGTCTCGCAGTCTTTTTTTCTCATCTTTCTAGTCTTATTCCTCTTATCTTCTTTTCTTTTTTTCCCCTGCGGTACAATACTTTTGTATGAAAAATTCCACCAGCAGTGCAGTGTTATTAAATAAAGAACAGTATTTAATTCAAATAATTGATGTAATTAAAGAAAGTATTAATTAAATTACAAGTAAACTCAATTATTTGATCTCCCAAGCCACCCATCCCTTCTGGTTGCACGCTGACCGTAAGGACCCGTTTATTACGAGCACTCGGATTTAACGACAACATGTTACGGTCCCTTCGCGCTCGTTATAAGCGAGTTCGACTGTAATAAACTGAAAAGCTGGCAATTTTAGTTTCTTATTGTAAAGCTAGAAATTTTACAGTTTATTGCCGCAAAATTTAGCCTGCATTATATTGTAAAAACAACAGCGTAATACTGGCAGCAGAAGTTCCAATTTAAAACTGTAAAATGCAAGGTAATAAACTGTTAAATTAGTAATTTTGCAGTTTATTACTGTAAAATAAGCAGTTTTTACAGTATTTTACTATCAAATTATGCTGTAAAATTTAACATTCATTTTTTACAGAGCATTTTCTTGTCAATGCATCTTGTAACAACGGTTTCTATGTCATCTCCGTTTCGTACCGTTTGTTTTGAATTTATTTACTCTATGTCACAGACCCCTGATCTGATATCCCAACAAGCTACGCAATGTCGCACACAAGACGTAATTATATTTCCTGTCTTCCTACTTCCGAAACCCCTCCATGGCCAACAACACTTTTTCAAACCACCACACCTAACCGGATTTGGTAGATCTCTTCTAAATCCAATGTGTTAACTTTGAATGCTTAACATGTATAGTCTTGAGCAAAGGACAACCAGGGGGGACATGATTCAATTGTTTAAATTTAAAAAATGAAAGATGTTATAGGGTTAAATTTTTGCACGGAAAACAGGACAAGGGGTCATTGTTATAAGCTGTTTAAATCTCAGGCTAACCTGGAAATTCGGAAAAATTACTATTTTAGCAGAATAGTGGGTACTTGGAATAGTTTACCGAAAGAGGCGGTAAGGAGCAAGGGAATAGATAGTTTTAAGAGGTCCACTGATCTTTATTGGGGTCTATAATTTGACTAGGACAAGCCCTGTTGGACCCAGAGCCTGTTGCTTGTCGTCACATTTGTATTTGTATTTGTGTTGATTTTGATAAACAAGCTTAAGTGACCCTCACCGGTACTACCGGATCAGCTAGTCAACTTTATCATGTATGTAACCCTTGTAATTGTTTGTAGATCAATATGCGTATTGGTATTCCGCCGTCGCAATTTAAAAGGCCCTAAATCCAAATTTTGCAGCAATTTTTCATCGTTTGTACAAAGATGTAGTAAAAATGAAATTTAAAAATATTGTTCCCGCGAGGTTCCACTTATGAGCTAAAAGATATTTAAAAAACATAATAGCATGTATGAAGGTTAAAAATTCATTTCTTTTTGTTTTAATCAACATTTTTCAACATCGGAGACAGATTTTTCTTTCTTATGATGGCAGTACTTTAATAAAATCTGTACCTCAGAACCAGAACTACGTAAGTCCTAAAATGGACATTTCACTTTTTGCTTCATTGTATGTAGAATCTTATTCCACATCGACTCATTAAAACAGAATAATGAAACTCAACAGAATATTAAAACTCAATAATGAAATAAATTCCTTCACAATTATTTAGCAGCGTGAAAAGAGCGTGAGTCCCATCCTTTGCATGTATCGACAATCGTTTTTCTCCCCTACTGAAAAATGACGAAAATGGACTTACGTTAGTCTGGTTCTGACGTACAGAAATATGCTATGAAATACCACTCTTTTTTTTTCTTTTGACTGAACTTCAAGTTTCTTATGAATAAACTATTCCATGGTCTTAAAAATGGTACAAAACGTGAAAATAGAATCACAACTAAAAAAAATGAATTCTACAATCTGTATTCAAGGTGTTTTTTCTTAAACCAAATATTATCGAAAAAAAGCGAAAGAAAATTTAAAATTTTGGAAAATAATGTTAGACAAAAAATCTAATAATCCCAGTCTATCACCAATGAAACAAATTAGTATACATTCCAATCCAAAACAAGTATTCATGGACTTTATGATGGTGGAAGTTTAATAAAGTCAATACTTGCAGTTTTTCTTTGAATTTGCATATTTTATGAAACCAAGCAAGAGTTCTATTCCTTTTAATTAAACTATTGAATGTAATTCAATTCCGAATAAATGAAACGTAAATGTATCATTAGATCTGTAATTAATCTCTTTATTTTCACTCTTGCTAATATATTATTCACCAAGAGCGAAGAAATTCTTACTCTTTCTTTTTCTTTTCACTTTTTTAACGTCGTTAAAAAGTTTTAAGGTTTGTTTTTTTTGATACATTTTATTCGATTGTATCTTCACTAGAGGAGAACAATATAGTTAGATTTAATAAGGGTTGCATGAAAGGAAAATTATAAAAGAATTAACATGTTGAATGAGTTAAAGAAGAAATTTTCCTTTTCTTTCACAAAATCTAATTAAATGTATTCTGGAAGTCTTTCGGAAACAATGCGCAAACATTTTTTAATAAAACGACTCTTTGAGTGTTTTATGTATTTTTTGCTTTTTCATTCGCTCATTTAATTATTCCACAGCAATTAATTAGTGCTTTAATACGTTTAATTCCATCAATGGATTCGTATGTTCAGTTTTAATTAGAAATATTAAAATAGTGCTGCTATAATTTCTGTAACTATTTATGAAGAATTTATGGTATCTGAGTTTAAATGCTTTGATGAAAAACTGAACTGTCACTTTCAACAATCATTTTATTAAGATGACTCTTAAAATGTTTTTAAGTAATTTTTCTTTTTGAAATATTATTGCATTTTTATTAAAAGCAAAAAAATAATTAAACCTGCAATGACTTTTTGAAAAAGTGCAATTTTCTGAGCCCTTTTTTTCTTATCTAAACTGGTCCTTATCATATTTTATAAAAACCTTGACAATTTTCTTTCCAGCATAATCTATTGTTCATGTTCTAAATGCTTCAGCATAACTTGAGGAATTTTACGAAACAGTTTAATATATTTAAAAGCATAACAAATGCAGTATAATTTTTTTAGCATTTTAAAATCAGAATTCTGAATTATAAAAATAGAATAAAAGATTACAAATGAAGTGATATTTCTAACTTTTTAACTTTAAGTAAATCGTTGAGATCATTCCATTCTTATGAGAATTCTTTTCCTAAAGCTCCTACATAAACTCTGGTCCTTAATTTCAGAGCAAAGTCATTATGTACACATAGATAATAAACAAAGTGCGTGCACCTTAGCAAACGTGATATATTGCTTTTAATTAATCTATATTTTTCAGCTGAATGAATCCTTTTCAAAACCCGTCCTTTTATGAGCAGGGACGAAATTGGACTTGGCAGTAAAAAACAAAAAACCTTTTACTTAAACAGATAGGTCACATACGTAGAGCGAAGAATTTTCGAAGGCTTTTTTTGTACCAATTTAATAAATTCGTTCAATATAATAAGGATTGTAAATAAAGTGTGAGAGAAAATGCAAAGTATTTTTGTCAGCTAAAGAATAAATAGGGATATGTAGTCATTAAGTGGTTTTATCGCAAATAAGGACGAATGATTCCTTGATTGTTAACATTAAGTGACTGTGTGGCAACATCGGGATTTAATGCCTTGTTTGGTCAAAGATATACGAAATATCTTTATTTGAGATATCAAACGCTACTTTTCCCTTTTAAAACAATTAAATAAGGTTAAAAAATGCATTGAAATGTTGACTCATCCGTTAAGCTGAATTACTATACATGGCAACATCAGCATTTTACGCTATTTTTGGTTGAAGCTTAAAGTTTTTATTTGAGGTATCACAAGTTATTTTATTTTTAAAAATATTTTTATTTAAAAATAAGGTGATGAACAAGATTTAAAAACGCATTGAAATGTAAAATATTCTACTAAATAAATAAACCAAATCATTTTAAAAAATATACTTTCACGAAGCTCGAATGCATATCAATATTGCACACTTATCTAGTGGCCTAATGTAAAAGATTTAAGTATTCAAGCTCAATTTTTCAGTAAACTTTATACGCACTAGTTAGTGTAGCATCTTGATTGCTTCTATTGATTGCTAGCGCATCACGTCATTGATATGATCTATGATCAGGATTATCGTCCTTTAAACCAGAGTATTGTTTAAAATTTGAACACTAAAAAATGAATGTTGTTTTTACAGTATAATACAGCTAATTTTAAACTAATAAACTGCAAAAAAAATGTCATTTTACAGTAATAAACTAAAATTTCTACTTTTACAGTACTTAATTGCAAAATTGCTGATTTTACAGTTTATTACCGTGCATCTCACAGTTTTAAACCAAAACCCCTGCTGCAGTATTGCACTGTTGTTTTTACAGTATAATGCAGCTAAATTTTACGGCAATAGACTGTAAAATTTCTAACTTTACGGTAAGAAACTGTAAAATTGCTAGTGTTACAGTTTATTACTGTCCATTTAACAGTTTTAAATTGGAACCTTGGCCGCCAGTATTATACTTTAAAAACAACAGTTCATTTTTTACAGTGAAGAAGTAGTCAGGACTAGTCAAATTAGTATTGAAAAATAAATAGTTTAATTAAGTAACATTCTGAAGTGAGCCGAAGCTGAACGCAACTTCTTCCGCGTTATAAATTCTTCACAAAAACGAAAACGAAGGCCCTACCTAATATGTGACGGAAAAGTAAAATAAAAGCGAATTGTGAAAAGGTCACTCACATTCCACCTCCGCCAAAAAAAAAGGAGATTCAATAAAAGCGGAAAAGGTGCTTCCGGAATGGCTGCCGACACAGTTCCACAATTGTTCGAACTATGACGGGAAGTTTAAACGCCATGGGAACAATTGAGAAATTTTCGTATCGCGTAGATGGGCCCGTAACTGCTCTACCACATCGTTTTCAACCCCTACCTTTTAGTGAAGAATGGTGTTTTTCGGCGCAATGGAAAATATGCGTGACCTAAGGGTCCCGGTTTTGCTGTTATTTTTAAATTATAGATATTTTTATGATGGTCCAAGAATGAAAAAGGTGCAATGGGTGTTTTAAAAGTATCGTAGTGTATTGAGCTGCTTCTATAAATACGTTGTGAGGAATATACGTGATGCTTAAAACGTTGAAACTCTATTCAATGATGAGTTTTCATTTTTTTATGATAAAAATAATGCCAATTCAGTTGAACTTTTCTTTTTTTGAAGCTTTTCACATTTATAATTGAATCGTTTAGAATTAAAACCGTTTGACCGTTTATCAAAATCCGATTATTTTGACGATTATAAATAAACGGCAAAGTGGCCGATTATGGAACACCCTAGTCTTAAGGGGGTTTTTTCTTGAAAAAAAAATTGTGTTCCATTTTGTCTTGCTTGTATTGTTAGGGTCCTGCTCCACATTAGCAGAAAACGCGACCGAAACCGAAAATCCGGGTACTTTCCATAGTAACACTATTTAATCCATTTTACGTTTCTGCTTTACGTCAATGTGGAGCTTGGCCCTTAGGGCCATGCTCCACATCAGCGTAAAACGCGACCGAAACTGAAGGCAGAAACCAAAAATCCAGGTACTTTCCATAGGAACACCATTGAATCAATTTTACGCTTCTGCCTATCTTTTCTGCTTTACGTCGATGTGGAGCATGGCCCTTACTGAGCTATTTTTACTATTTAATCTATCTATTATTATCACTGCATTTATCAAACGTCTAAACATCCAAAAGCGGACTTTTTTCACTGCAATAGATGTTCCTAAATCTTTGAAATACGTGCATGCAGTTTCTCTGAAAATTTTTACCTGTTTACGTTGTGTAAATTGTATTTTACTTTTCAAGGGCAAAAGCATTTCTTCAATTCATAATAAATTATCTTTCTGATTTTTTTTTATTTTTCGAATTCAATAACATAGCGATATGAATTATTCCCCCTTAACCTTCTACAAAAAACAATATAAAAACAATGTGTGTTTTAATCCTCGTGGGTACTTCCCATTTTAGTTACACTCAAGACCCTTGGGGTCATAAACGACCCCAATGCTTCCTTTAATAATTTATTATTATTAATGAATGTTACATGCATTATTTAAGTTCACACACTATTTAATGCTAAAAAAATAAAAATAAAAAGACACAATCAAAGTGAAATTCAGTTTATGCATCATAAATTAAAATTTCCGAGCAAAATTTACAAGAACTGTAGATTTATTTACAACTGTTGCAGACCTGAAAAACATGATTTTTTGCAAGTAAATTTCAAACACTTATGACATTTTTCAATGCATTTTCTGTCCAGTTCTCTTGGACACATTTGCAACGTCCTCTTTTTTGGCATTCTGGAGAAGTGACCCCCAAGGGTCTTGTGTGCAAAAAATGCAATTCGGGAAAAATAAAACACAATAATAGCATTATTTTGAATAGAAAACTAGAAGAATAAAAGCCACAAAATGCCATTAAAAACAAATGGTTGATTAACAAGATATATTAAACAGAAATTGCATTGGGGTCACATATAACCCCAAGGAATCCACGAGGGTTAATTTTGAATTAACCAACATCAAAAATCCTTTTCGTAAGAATGATTTTAAACTTTTGGTTACTGCATAATACAGAAGCAGCAAGCACATTTCGTAAAAAGTAAAAGATAGTAAGGCTTATCTGGATAACCATTTAATTTTTTTCTTTAAAAATCTCTTAGATCTCGAACTTAAGCTTTTTATCCTTTAACGTACATTTTCCTTTTCGCTAAATCCAAAAGAAACGCTGTGTCCGACATAAAAATGTTTAGATTTTTTTAAAACCAACTTTGAACAAATTGCGTTAATCCTTTGCATGTGACGGTCATTAATCAAGGACCCGAATTTCTTGTGTAGTTTTTAACTAACGCTTTAAATATATAATTAAATGATTAGATAGCATTTTTTTTTTCAATTCGACTATTTTGCAGATAATCTACAGCCAAAGGTATTAACATTGATTTAATGATTGTATCTCTCAGTTAGTAACAGCGGGGATTAGTTTGGTGACTTGGAAATCAAGTGTTTAATTAAAACTAAGGATATAGAATGTAATTTCTACTGAACAGGAAATCTAAAAGTGTCATCGTAGTAATGGACGCTTTTTTCTTGTTGCCTAATATGATGTAGAAGTAACTTAAACGGCAAAAACAAAATCTATACATATGTTCAAGTCGTTAGAAAATGCATTAACACATTAATGCCTAGCGTCCCTTTTTAGGGACGGTCCAAAAAAGGGTCTGAATTTCCCCAAGATGAACATTTCAACCAAATAATAGTGTTCAATGAGTACCTCGGTATTGTTTCAATCAGTGGTCGGAAGTAGCGCGCTACAAGTAGCGAAACTACTGTAGTAGCTACATTTTTAAGTAGTTTGTAGTGTAGCGCACTACTTTAAAAAAAAAAGTAGAGTAGTGAGTAGCGCGATACAAAAAAGTAGTAGTTTGTAGCGATTTCCGGAAACTACTTTTAAATTAAAAAAAATAATAATAAATGAGAAAAAAAAAGGGAGAACGAAGGAAAAAAACAAGATTTAACCGAATCCGACTGGTGTAACCGAATCCGACTGGCTGTACAAGGACAAATTTTAGCAAAAAAAAAGGGGGGGGGGTGGAACAAAGAGGAAAAGTACTGAATAAATTCAAAAACAATTCCTAGTTCTATTCCATATTCAAATGATTTAATTTATTAATCTAAATCACTTTTCGATTTTTTTCGGTCAATCCTCAAACGGTGTATGCTTATTATCTATTTTTTAAAAAGTAGCGAAGTAGCAACTACAATTCAAAAGTAGTTTTTAGTCGCTACATTTAAAAAAAAGTAGCTGTAGTTGTAGTTAACTACATTTATAACAAAGTAGTTGTAGTTGTAGTTCGCTACAAAATAAATGTAGTTTTTCCAACCACTGGTTTCAATTTGTTATTGACAGATTGCAGCACATAACCACTGTAAAGTGTGTTCTGTAGCCGTTTTAATATGATCTTTATCAAAAATGACATCGTTCACAATCTCAAGAAAAAAAGTTTTCAAAGTTATTCCCAGCTTCCCAGTTTATGTTAATTGCAGATTTTATTTCTTCTTATGAAATGTCCTTTTAAATAATATATCGTAAGCAAAAAGAAATTTTAGTAAAAAAAGCATGTACCCTCTGGGGTCTATCATCACTTGTAAGGGACGATTTCTCTTTCCTTAATAAAAAATTTATTTTTTACATGATAATTTTTTATCATTTTTTCATGTCCATTAAACACTGTTTGTAATCAATATACAAAATATCTGTGGAAAAAAAATGTCATGCATTACTGGGTTAATCCCATTTGGAGATAGTTTACGGTTTCTTGCAATAACTCAAAAAGTGTTTTGCGTATTGCAATAAAATTTTGAATATTAGAAGTCAAGCATTAATGGGTTAGCAGCAAATGAAAGAATTTCCCTAAAAGTTTATGTTGTAGAAAAATTCCAAATCCTTAATGATTATTTTAAAGCTATGTTTCTGGATTTCACGGTGTTCGACCAGATTTCAAAGAAAACAAATATATATTCGTAAGAAGTCTCCTAAATTCTAAAAGTTTCATGATTGCACGCTTCTTATTGCTATAAAATCATTTTAGCTGCCAGTACGAAAGTATACTAAGCTTTATTATCAATCGTTTTGCAGTTCACTTACAGCCTTTCATAAGTGGCTGAGCCCCAAAACGTAAAATACGGGGGAAAGGGGCTTTTCGGTATTTGCTTGCAATTCTTCCTTCGTTTTGACCATTTTTGTTTTAGGAGCTTTCTTGGGAAATGTGAAAAGGGACAAGTTATTGCTACAATTTTCTCTATGATTTTTTATATGGGGTGGGGAGGGGGACGTGATTTATTCCAGCACTTTAATGGACTTTTATTTTAAAGGTTTCTGAATTTTTTATAAATGTAAAGATTCCGTATTAATTTCAAAAAGGCTACTGACTTATAGCGGATTGATTTTTTTCAGCTTTTTCCACGTATGTTATTGGCAGAACTTTAACATATACTAGCTGCCAATTACTTTACAGCCACTTTTTTTACAGGGTACTTTCGATTAAAATAATTTTTTGGATGTAGGAGGTTTTTGAAGTAAAGACTGATAAAAATTGTTAAATTAAAATTGATAAATACCACTAGTAGCAGTCATATTACCTTGATCTAAAATAAAGTAAAACTTAAAGTCAAAGGTACAGCGTTAAAAGGTTCAAATGAGCAGGAAACTGTTGACACGTGTTTCGGCGTGACAGAGAAAGCGTTTTTCAATGCAAAAATGTGAGCTTATAGATGTGAAGCATTAAAATTTACGAGTTGTACCGTTCCAGTGTGCGGTCGTTCGCTGGTATTCTAATTTCACATTAGCTACCAGTTTTTTTCGGCTCTCTTTGCTCTATGAGCGGATTTTTGCCTCCAACTCGTTCCCTTTCGTATTCCATGCTGATGAAGGCATAATAAGTCCAAAACTGCAGTCCATGGATCGAAATGAATGAGTTGGCGGTGTATTGCATAATTTATTTTTGTTTTAAATTCAAATAAAGCAGTATAATGTTATTAGTTAAAATCGCTTTAACAGCAATTTGCTTTTTTGTGTGATGTATATTTGAGTTTTCTTTCTTTCTTTTTTTAAAAAATCCGTGTCGAACGTTTGTTGCGATTGTTTATTCACAGTATTCCTTACTTTCGATAATAAAAATATATGCTGCTAAAAGATCAAATTTATTTTATTGAGAAGACTAAAAAACTCTGTAGAATACGAAGCTGCAGTGTACACCGAGAAATATACTTTCTTTCCGTTCTATTCTAAAAGTAAATGAATATAATAAGTTATAATGTCATTTCAGTCTTTTAAAACTTCGGTATAGTATATTATATACTGAAGCATCATTATTCGAATTTTTTCGTTTGGTTTATTTCCCTTGTTTTTTACTTATTACGATGTCTTCAATGCGAAAATTTTCCATTGTTTGAAACCTTACAGCGATGACACTATTAGAGATGGGTCATTCCATGAAAATGTCAACATCAGCCAAAGAAAAAAAAGTTCCGAAATGAAAAAAGTATGAAAAAATAACTAAACAAATAAACAAATGAAAATCAGACAACATAAGGAGTTAAAAGAAATTGAAAAAGTATTGTAATTATCACTGAGATTAGCCATAATAAATAGTTTGTAGTGTGCTTACTGCTAGGTATTCGATGGTTACGTTAGTCACACTCTATCTTGAGTAAAAGTGACACTTAAGACTAAAAAAATTAAGATTTAATAAATGTGCTTTATGTTTTTAAAAGCCAATTTTACACCTTTTTCAAATATATTATTCAATTTTTAACACTTGCTTAACTTTAAGAAAATTTTGCCTCACAATATGAGCATTCATTTTCAGGGCTGCAAAAATGTTACTTTAATCACGCTGCCCTTTTGGTTGAAAAAATATCTACTGTCAGTCATTTTGTTTTAAATTCTTAGCAGAAATGATACATAGATACCATATACATTGTAAATCCGCCAGCATAACAAAAAATACTTTTTATCCATTAAGTTACAAGTAAAAACAGTTACAAAATCAGCTCTGAATGTTACGTTAGTCACTATGTAATGACTCGGAAGGCTTTTTCCTAATACTCTGCCGTAAGCGTCTTACATAAGTGTCGGAAGAAGATTGAAACTTACGTAACATACTGTTTCCCAATGTTGCCTTAAATATTACGTGATTGTCTTCCGCAAAATATATTTTTCAGAAATAGACATATCCTCCACATTGCGTTTTTTAAAGTACAATGAAGTGAGACTAGCTAAACTCATTTTGCTGATTGAATGAGAAAACAACAACAAAAAGAAAGAGTATCGTGGAATGACACAGTATTTGTGAACTCCATGACAATTACAGAACATTAGATACGTTACGAAAATAGTAAGTTTTCATATAACATATTTTTCCTGATCATGAATTCGCTAAAATATATATTACTAGAAAAAGTTGTTTAAAATATCATAAATAACTGTAGTCGTTTTTTAACATATCATCGTATTATTTGGATAAAAATTCGCTGTAAACTATAAACGTTGTTTTTACAGTATAATACAGCTAATTTTATAGTAATAAACTATAAAATTGCTAATTTTGCAATAGCAAACTGTAAAATTGCTAGTTTTACAGTTTATTACTCTGCATTTTACAGTTTAAATTGGAACCTCTACTGCTAGTATTATAATGTTGTTTTTACAGTATAATACAGCTAATTTTATGGTAATAAACTGAATTTGCTAAGTTTACAGCAATAAACTGTAAAATTGCTAGTTTTACAGTAAAAAACTGGAACCTCTGATGCCAGTACTATGCTGTAAAAACAACAGTTTAATTGAATCAGTTTGAAAATCGTTTATTAAGACAGTTTAAGAAAGCCTATGTATAAGCCTGCCTAGTGAAAAGCTTTAAAAGAGAATTTTCAGTGACAAACCAAGAAAAGGTTTACAATAAATAGTGTCCTATGTTCAACTTGCTATTTAAACTTAATAGCATGCTTCCAAATATACTGTAAACACATTTGTAAACTTTATTCAATAAATCTAGAGAACAAATTTAAAGCATTAATATTAAAAAGAAAGAAAAAGTATGGTTGTTATAAACTTTAAAATATCTTTATCCTTTATCTTCACTTATAATAAAAGTCGTTTTCTCTACTTGAAAATAAATTTAAGTCAATGAATGTCGCTCCCCAGGATACAAATGTCTCTCATTCATTACGTTCATTTTACTCCAAAAAATGCTCGCACGCAACTAAACAGAACTTTTATAAGAACTAGTTAAAAGCTAACAAGGTCTGCGTTTAATTATCTCACGAAACATTTTTTTTTTCCGAAAACTTATACTTCTGATAAGAAAGAAGATTCTTTTAATTTTCTGTAACAATTACTCTTTCGAGTTTCTTAAATTAGTTGCTCTTAAATGGCAAAGGTACGTTTTCTTAAAAATAAATTTGCAGTTTTTCCCCCTCCAATTTCAGGCTTAAAGAGTTTAGATTACGCTTCTCACAGCAATTAGCTATTTAAGTAGCGGCTAATGATCAGTAAAAAGTTCCATATTTCTACTGAATGTGTTTTTGTATTTTGGAATTGCATGGAGGTAGAAGTGAAAAAATCCATACCAGACGGACGGACTCTTTATTGAAAAAATCATTTGCTTTGGATCTAATTGCCGGTAGGGTAATAATTATTATCTAATAACGTGTAATCGCTTAAGAATTCGGAGGCGCAATTAAATATTTATCGATTAAAGACATTAATTTGCTCATTATTGAGGAAGAAAATCAATACATTAGAGGCATCAAAATGTGCTTTCGTCTGAATCGAACATTTATTATTTCATAATACAATGAGGTAAGCCTTGATCAATACCATTTAGACATTGTCACAAATGAGAGAAATATGCAGAAACAAAGCATTCTTTTGTTTTTTTGTCGCGCATTTTGTTTTGTTATTTGTAAAAAAAATAAAGTATAATGCAATCGAACCCGCTTATTAGAGTATCGGTTTAAAAAATATCCCGCTTAATACAATACATTTTTAATACACCATATCGTTGTAATGCATTATTTTGATCCCGGATATCGGAATATCCCGCTTATTAGATTTTTTTCATGGCAAAATGGCTATTCCATTAAGCTGATTCGATCATTCTTTCTTTTGGTATTTCTCGATACAACTTATGGTCCAGCCGAATCCTTAACTATTGGTTCGTTCCGAACTTCCAATTTCACTTTGATTTTTATATGGACATGATTTAGTGGTATGGTAGTTTCTGGTACGTTTATTAAAGTTTCAAGACCTTGAAATTTTGCAATACAAGGTCTTCGTTTCAATTACAACAAGAAGTTCTGTCAAGAACTAAACGAGCCTACTTTCCCGTACATCGACATCGGCATTCTAGCATCTGATCATTATTCTCTTGATCATCTGAGACTAAACATTATGTCAAACATACCTTTTTAGCACTTAAAGCTGATTTCTAAAAGCAAAATATACCCCTCTCATCAGATGAAATAGAGACATAAAAAGTAAATAAATGAATAAATGAAGTTTTGTCGAACCTTTTAAAGAATGTAACTGTTACAGTTCTTCCGTAGAAAAATTCCTCAATCGTTTTCAAAAAAAAAAATTAAAAGTACAAAGTACATCAAAACACATTTTATCAAAAGGAAAAAAAACTCGTCCGTCGATAAAATGTCCCGATTTTCACTTTTAAACCGTTGCCAGTTGTTAAATATAAATAAAGAATAAAATGCTCTCGTGAATGAAACACTTTTGTTACAAAAAAAATCGTCTGCCAAAAAAAATAGTAATAAATAAAATAACACAAATGAATAAATAAACAAAAAATCGTCTGCACAGTCAGTCATTTTTTTCTGAGCCTGCATTTCCGCCATGTTTGTGGAGTCGGAGTCGGAATCAGAGTTCTCACAGAAGATTATTCAGAAAAGTACTTTACAAACATTATTTATCAAAACCATTTTTTTACAAAGTTAGTTTGATGGAAATCCGACTTTAAGTTCCAGGATCAACATTCAACTTAAATTCCCCGTAGGCGCTAATGTTAAATTTTTTTCTGAACGGTTCAATATTGAACGAAAAATGGTTCAAACCAAAAAGCGAAATAAGGGAATGAACATCTCCGAGATCTTTCAAACAAAAATAAGTTTATTCCATTCGGATGGTTCACTCAGAAGTTATTAGGTGGGGAAAGGTTGCTTGAACGGTTCAATGTTGAACGAAAAAATGTTCAAATTGAAAATTTAAATACTGTAATGACGTATCCTTGCTGAGATCCTTCGAACAAAAAAAAAGTTTATTTAAATCGGACTGTTCACTCAAAAATTATTAGGGGTGACAGCTTGCTTGAGCCGTTCAATGTTGAACGAAAAATTGTTCAAATCGGAAATGTAAATACGGGAATGAAGTATCCTTGGTAAGATCTTTCGAACAAAAAAAAGTTTGTTGAAATCGGACTGTTCACTCAAAAGTTAGCATAGCGGGACAGGTTGTTTGAACGGTTCAAAGTTGAACCAAAAATTGTTCAAATCGAAAAATCAAATATGGGAATGAGTTGTACTCGCCGAAATCTTTCCAACAAAAAAAAGTTTGCTCAAATCGGAATGTTCATTCAAAAGTTATTAGGGGGGGGGGGAAGGTTGCTTGAACGGTTCAATGTTGAACCAAAATTGTTCAAATCGAAAAATCAAGTATGGGAATGAGTTGTAATCGCCGAGATCTATCCAACAAAAAAAAGTTTGTTCAAATCGGAATGTTCATTCAAAAGTTATTAGGGGGGAAAGGTTGCTTGAACGGTTCAATGTTGAACGAAAAATTGTTCAAATCGAAAATGTAGATACAGAAATGAAGTATCCTTGAAAAGATCTTTCGAACAAAAAAAAGTTTGTTCAAATCGGACTGTTAACTAAAAAGTTAGCATCGCGGGACAGGTTGTTTGAACGGCTCAAAGTTGAACCAAAAATTGTTCAAATCGAAAAATCAAATAAGGGAATGAGCTGTACTCGCCGAGATCTTTCCAACAAAAAAAAGTTTGTCCAAATTTGGAATATTCATTCAAAAGTTATTAGGGGGGGACAGACAGACCGACCGACAGACCGACAGACCGACACACAAATTCCCCATCTCAATACCCTACTTTCAAATTTTTAATTTTTTGATATTCATTTTACTTTTTTACTTTTTTAACTTGGCGATATTTTTTGGACTTGGCGATATTTTTTTTTAACTTGGCGATATTTTTTGGACTTGGCGATATTTTTTAGATGCATTAAGCCAATTTTAATACTTTTTTCGTCTTTCTTTTATTTTTTACGGGAAAGTAGGCTAAAAACGTACTGTAGCAGATACACATTTTTTCCTTATGCAGGATTCTCAAAAACAAAGGATTCTCAAGCTTTATTTCGAGAAATATTTGTTATTTCTATGTAAGTTAAAAACTTATTTCTCATTACAGACATTGGCAAGATGTTGTTGTTTCTAATACCACTCGGGTATCCGAGCTCGAGTAGATGAAATCTGCTCGATTTAAGGCAGGAAAGATACGGTTTCCGTTTTTAAGAGCACCATTTTAGGTGGAAGACCGATTTAAGCTCAACACACATCCCATAAGGACCCGTTCATAGGGTAGGCATCCATTCATAACTCACTTTCACACACAGAAAGGACAATGGCAGCAGGAGAGAGAGAAAGTACGCCCATGCCCCAACCGGGACTCTAACCCGGGGCCACCACATCACGGTCAGACATCGCTGACCTAGGTAGCCAGCTTGGCAAGATGTGAAAGAAGTTAAAGGACTAGAAATCTTTCGAATTTGTTTGCCATTTATTGGGGAGGAGGTAAGTTACGCTGGAAGGGCCGTAACCGAGACGAAGGCGTAAAACTTAATAAAGAGCAGCTATACATTTTTTCTCCCAATTAGCTAAAAATGTTTTTCCTCAGAGATAAGAGTGTGCATTGATTAAATTCATACATAAACGGAAAAGTGGTACCTGCAGTTGAGCTCAAACTGAGATATTTCTCTTTAAAGTTTTGCGTCACCATGTATTTATGTCGATGAAACTTTTTCAGAATTTTTTTAAAAATATTTCCCGCTCTCAAATGAGCATATAATTTTGCATTTAGGTAAAATACGTCACAAAGAGCCACCTGGTGGCAATAACTCAATTTTGTTAAGAAGTGCAGATACGACTTTTGCGACTTTAGA
The DNA here is from genome assembly GCA_038373865.1 of Uloborus plumipes. Taxonomy (NCBI): domain Eukaryota; kingdom Metazoa; phylum Arthropoda; class Arachnida; order Araneae; family Uloboridae; genus Uloborus; species Uloborus plumipes. The sequence continues at coordinate 25,587 of JAXGGA010005972.1, read as the reverse complement.
ATACCCAAGTAGCATCAACTCATCGGATTTTGCTCGGCCGATCATCGAACTCCTCGTAAATTGATCTCATAACGTACGATGACATCGTTCCGATCAGTATCCGAGCACAGTTTTTGATGAGCTACTTTTCATCGGAAAGCGATATCCTTCCGATCAACTTTCCTTCTAAATTTATCGGCACGGGACTGCACTGCTCATAAATTGCTCCAAATCTTATCGTATTTCGAGCAAAACTCATCGGATTTTGCTGCTCGGATTCTGTTTGGCCGATGAGACATTTTGGAGCAATTCCCGATGAGAACTCATCGAATCCGATCATCGGTCGATGAGAATTTCATCAGGTTTCGATGAATGACCGATCATCGGCCGATGAGATTATGCTGCTAGGTTAGCCATTGAGGAAAGATTTTTTCAGATGTAGATTTTTCGTAGGAGACCCGTTAGTGGAAACCCGCATTATCCCATAACAGTTCACGGAAATAAAACTTGTGACGTTTCGAAATTTCTTACAGCGAGATTAACCGAATATGTCACTGGGGGATCTCTTTATGCTTATAATTTCAAACTAATGATGTGTAGTGTTGGATAACTTCTCTTTGAGCGCTATTTGGGAGCTGGGTTAAATCGAAAGAAATGCTTGCCAGGGGCCACTAGCACGAAAAATGTATTTCAGTTACGGACTTGCATTGTGAAAATGGATTTAAAAAAAAGGTTCTTTCACAGATTTGAAAAAATAGCAGATTTTTTTTAATTGCAACTTTGAATTATTCAATAGCTTTAAAGTAAAAATTTATCAAGAGAAACACAATATGCAAATCATTGACATTTGCAAACCTTGGTTTCCGCCAATCGCGATAATCTCTTAGAGATGGAACTTCAAAAATTGCAAGTTCCAGAAATTTATTTTAATCTTATATGGGCATAAGCAAGTAAATACCATAATTAAAATAACCAAGTAAGTTGGTTTATAGACAACTAAAAAATAAAGTATGTTGAAAATATATATATATTTGTTGAGAAACAGAAGGAAAAAACACTTTGTTTTAAATTGCGTACATTATTACTTTCAGTGATCTTCTTCGTATTTCTTGCATTAAGTGTAGCAAATCACGCAAGTTATTTTCATTAAAAATAAGTAATAACAAAATTTTACGTTGAACATGTTCAAAAAAGGTATTTTACGATCGAAAATCGTGGCGCTGAAGTTTAATCTAGGAGTATGTAAAATGAATTTATTTTGAATAGACATAAAACGCATTACCTTAATCAGTATTTTTTTATTATTAATATTATTTTTTTTTGAAAAGTAAATGTTCTGTAAGAAATTCTGATATTTCTCTTCATACTTAAAAAATAAAAATGCTTCGCTTAAAAACTTAATTTTTTCCTATTCCTATGTTACTCCTTCTATTTTAACGCAAAAAGAGCGAGAGTGATAAACGGCAGAGAGAAAGAAAGAAAAATTTAAAGCAAAAAAAAAAAGTTCTTTGCTCAATCTTTGTACTGAAAGTAGATCTATTCCGCGAATCTTTAAAATTAAATCAATTTTGTATGCAAGTACAATAGTATATTCGGTATCAATGCGCAAAAAACTGATCAAAATGTAGTAAAATAGTCAAGTAGTTATTTAAAAAGCAGATAGAATTTTTTTAGATTAGGGCAGGTCAATGATTTCTCAATACACGCTGAATTTCACCTTCTTCCCCGAAATATCTGAAATGTTGCTCACAAATCAAAAATGAAACTTTATGGGCAAGAATTTGCATTCTTCGCAATGAAAGAAAACATGTAGCGTTGTAATAAAGAACATAACAGAGGTGTATCCTTTGCAACAAAATAACAGATGGCGCTAGAGGATAGAGTTTGAAACTCTATGTGAAATCACGATTTTTTTTTAAATTTCTTTCTTAAACTACAATTTTAAATAAATTATTTGAATGACCGATTACCTGGTTAGTTCACTAGAAGTTGCATTTGAGAGGAAATCCGCGCAATTTAAAATTTTTGCTCAATTATCGTATTAATATGATTGCAGGAATGTCAAGCAAAAGATCAATCGGAACGAAAGATTTGTGTAGATTTTAAGTCATTTTTTATAACACAACTCTAAGTTTACATTATCAAAATTTTATTCATCTTTACGCTTGTAATCCCAGAAATGACTTCATGCACTTTTATTGCAATTTTGTACAAAAAAATACTTTGCTAGGTTTTCTTTTTTTTTTATTTTAAGTTTAACAGATTGGTAATGTTTATGCTCTTATGATCTCCGATATTTTAGTTTCTTGACAACACCGCAATTTATATTTTATTTTGAAGCGAACGAAAGGAAATAAACAAACAAGTTCTAAATAAACTCAATCAGGGGTTTGACTACGTTTATTATTTACTTATTTGAAAAAAAAATCAAATATTGACTAACTGCGTATTTTTTCCCATTAAGGGGTGATTAAAAGTAGGAAAAATTAACAAAAAAAATTGTATTGAAATTTTTTTAGAAATTCTCAAATTTAAACAAAAAAAAACCTTTTTTTTTTTGTCATCCTTTCGAACCCAAGTTACTTCATTACTTAAGTGTGTTGTGAAATAAAAGTTTTACAGTAGTAATTAAAAAAAAAAAAAAAAGATGTCAATTTTATTGAAATTCATATTTTCCACCAAAAAAGCCTCATTATAGTTCAAAGCATAGATATGAATGGGAAAAACATTATAGGGAAAAATTTGGTTGATAGATATAAAACTTTTTTAGTTAGGAGATGTCGTAAATGCAAATCTTAAAAACGTAATTTTTCAGAAGACGCATATTTAAAAAAAGTCCTTTCTTTAATGTTTAAGACAAAATTGTGAACAAACTTATTATTTTTGAAGTTTTTTTCTTTTTTTTCTTTTTTTTTTTTTTTTGATCTTTAAGGTTTTGGGGGTCTTTAAATTGAACTTCCGGTCTTTACGATGTCACTTCTGGTGTAATTAAAGGGCTACAATATCCTTTCTAATTATAGTAGAAACAAATATGAAACATTTTGCAGTCCTAATAGTTACTAGAATTTAAAAAAATAAAGAAAAATAGTGTTTTTTTCTTTACTTTATTAATATTATTATTCAATTCAATTCAATTCAATTTATTCTAATCAAGGCAATACAAACCATACACATAAAATAGACGTAGCAAAAGACGAACACAACATATACAGAGCACAAATACAGAAAAAAAAGAAAAACGTCAAGTATATACATCAGAACAAAAGCCCTGATTAAGTAAATAGGAGTAAAGGCTGTAAAAAAACAACCTGATGAGCTCCCAACACTCAATAAGGGACAACATTTAGGCAATTTTGAATAGAGAAATACAAAGTACTCATCCAAATTCATAAGAACATATATACGGAAATTAAAAACGATAGAGAAGAAATGTATGTATTAAAAAAAACAATAAAAACAAAGGAAAGAAAACCCTTAATTCAGAGCTACCGAAAAAACATTGAGGATCAATTATTGTTCACAAATTATTTTAAGTGGAGCTAAAATTAACATTTTTAAACCGTTTTTTAAATAAATTTCTACTGTTTATGCATTTTAGGCTATTTGGTAGTGAATTCCAAAATCTCGATCCGTAGGAATTAATGCCATTGAATAATAAATTGTATTATCATTATTATTGTGTAATTTTATTTATTTATGGTTTTTTTTTTCGAGAAAATCGTCATTTATGGCTGGCATTCTTATATCAAATAAAACGTTAAAATATATTCGATATAAGAAATTCTGCAGTTATATATGATTCACATAATAATAGCTTATAAATACTGTACTGAAGGGTATTTTAGATAATATTCCAAACGTTTACAGAAATAGGTGCAACAAAAAAAGCCAGTCTGAAATAAACTACTAAAAAGAAAAATAAACAAAACATGTAGATATACAAAAACAGAAGAGGATGATATTAATTACCAGACACGCGATTTTCTTCCCAGTAATACGGCTTTCATGAATTCCATTCGTCACAAGCGATACAAATAAGTCATAGAAGCTTAGCAAAACGTTCTGAAAACAACTTTCAAATGCTTTGTCGCTATCTACCGATTAAAAAGCAAATAAAACAGGAGAACGTAAGCTGTAATGCTACGAAAGTATAAAGCTATCTTAATTGCTCAAAATACAATGAATGAAAAATAGTAAAAATAATTGTTATTAGTTTTAGTGTTAGTATTAGAATTAAGAAATAAAAGCCATGCTGAGCGATTTTACCGACGTCATTTTAAAGAGAAATTTAAAATTAAGTGGTAAATTATAGTTTTTGCTACGTACATCATTCGCATACACTGCAAAAAAAAATGTTTTTGCAGTATAATACGGTTAATTTTATAGTAATAAACTGTAAAATTGTTAATTTTACCGTTTATTACCGTGAATTTTAGTTTTAAATTGGAACCTTTGTTCTAGTATTATACTGGACAACAGTTTATTTTTTGCTGTGTAGAAATGTTAAACCCATTAATACCTAGCGTCCTTTTTTAGGGACGGTCCAAAACAGCGTCTGAATTTACCCAAAATGAACATTTTAGCCAAATAATAGTGTTTAATTAGTACATCGGTATTGTTTCAATTCGTTATTAACAGATTGCAGCACATAACCATTGTAAAGTGTGTTCTGTAGTAGTTTTAATATGACCTTCATCAAAGATGACATCGTTCACGATCTCACGAAAAAACCAAGTTTTCACAGTTATTCCCAGCTTCCCAGTTTATGTTCATTACTGATTTCATTTCTTCTTATAAAATGTCTTTTTAAATATTATATCGTAGGCAGGAAAAAAAATTGCAAAAAAAGTATGTACCCTCTGAGGTCCATCGTAACTTTTAAGTGAAGATTTTTCTTTCCTCAATAAAAAAAATTATTTTTTACATGATATTTTTTTAATTATTTTTCCTGTCCATTAAACACTCTTTGTAACCAGTATACAAAATATCTTTGGAAAAAATGTCAGGCATTATTGGGTTAATTTAAGAGAACAAAAAAGCTTGGAAAAAGTCCCACTAAAATTATTAATTCTTACTTAAAAAATCGCAAAAATCTACCAACGTGCACATTTGACTTTTTCTTTAAGGGTATTTTAAACTTTTAACTGTCAGATACACGACGCGGCATTTCACGCGGGTACTAAAACCTGTTTAAAAACTAAGATATCTGCACCTTTCTTCTACACTGAAAGCTGGTTTCTTGTTCGCGAGAATAACTGACAGGAGAAACGGAAAGTCAGAGGCAGTAGTGGAAAACGAAATCTTCGAACCTGTCTCTCAGCAGCAAATAAAAAACTTTAAAAATACATATTAGCACAAGTGATGTTTAAATAGTTCAGACTTGCAGGTGCTTGTATTATTTCGTAAGCTCTAATTTTTATCATAAGAAATAAAATTTTACGTGACGTAAATAAATATCAAAATATTCACAAAATAAAACAAGAATTAGTAAAGTTTATAATTGAAGGGCCAGAGGGGAAAAAGATGAAAGTCACTTTTTCGTCAATTTTGAACTATTAGCGATATCTAGGGACTATGAAAGACTAATATCATCTGGTAGAACAGCAAGGGGGGAAAGAGATGAGAAGCGACCGAAATGTGCGTGAAAACTCGAAAAACTACATAAGAAATCAAACTTTGTTCTTCGTTTTTCTCGAAATCGCTTTTTGGTCACTTTTATCTTTTTTCCCCCTGCCCCCCCCCCTTTTTTTACAAAACATACAAAAACATTATGTCTTCATATTACATCCTTATTTCGTCTTTTACCTTGAAGATTAAAACATCAAAACGAAAAACTGCTGAACTTTGTGTATGAAACACTATACTTAGAAAGTGAATAAAGTGAGGAAATGTAACTTCTTCGAAAGTTCATAATATTATGGCGTTTATCTTTTTTTTTTTTTTTTTTTGTTCTTGTTCTTTCTAAGGGCATGCAGTGATTTTAAACCACCCTAAAAACACCAAATAAACCGCGAAATTCTTTTTAACCGCTAAATCTAGCTGCGGTGGAGTTAATACGTAAGTACTGATTAATGACAACGTTATTACTCAAATTAATTCCCAATATTATTATACAGAAAAAATCTCACGTATTAATTTCAATCTCCCAAATAGTTTACTTGTCCACTTAGCTGTCATATGAGAGCAAACCACCGTTGAAAGAGCAATTAAAATGTGCAATTGAAATTTCAAATTTGAAACATGTAACTAAAGTGCAGGCGCGAATAAATATATCAAGTTCTGAGAATGTGAAGCGATGAATTTACTGACTCAAAATACGAAAATGCATTTTCATATTGCTTAAAACATGGAACATTTTAACAGAAATTATATGAAGCAGAAAAATAAGTGTTGATTTAAATAGTTGAGTTGAAATCATTTTAAGCGCAAATTTTAATATTCAGTAAACTAAAATATGTACTTAACTAATACTTAAAACAATACATTGCATAGTGTTAAACTCAAAACAAGCAAACGAAATACGCACGAGGATGAAATTGCAAAGTCATGAGTACGTCGAATCAATGCATTTCTGTCTATATTATGAGCAATAAATTTATCGTTTAAAACACCAATAGCTCTCAATGCAAACATCAAAAACGTAAAGAGTAAAAAAAAAATCAAATAACGTAATTGAATTCTTTTTATACATTTTTAGACAGATTTTAATGTTCAGCGCACTATAAAATGTACGGTTACCTAATACTGAAACTTTTCGCTGTTGTTTAATGAAAAAAAAAAAAAAAACAAACAAACCAAATACACCAAAGGATGAATGTGCAAAATTATGAGCATGTGAATCAATGAGTGCCTACCCAGGTAACACAAAAAACGTTTAAACGCTTTATAAACGTTTTTATTCGTTCCCACAACGTTAATAACCATTTTACAACCTTTAAAAAACGATGTGTGCTACTTGGGTATAATATGAGCAATAATATGAGCTTAAGACACTAATAGTTTTCAGTACGAACATCAAAACCGTAAAAAGTAAAAAAAATAAAAAATATACGCAATTAAAATCATTTTATACATTTTTTTCCGCATATTCTAATATCCAGCGTATCACAATATTTATGAATTTGACAAAATTAAAACTTTGCATAGTATACAATTAAAAAATCAAAACAAGCAAACGCACGCAATCATTTGTTTGTTTTTTAATTGAAAATACGCAAATCATACGCACGAGAACGAGTAATATATTATGAGTATGTGAATCAATGAAATTTTAGCTCAAAAACCCACCAAAAGAAGGAAATTGTACAACTTCATTAAACAAGTGAGTTGAAATCATCCGAGTAATTGAGTTTAGTAGAGAAGGACAAGAAACAAATGTTTTAAAACGTAAAATAGAAAATATTATTTACTGTAGGATCCAAAAATCCGCATGGTTTGATTTGACATTACGTCTCACCGCTCCGTTGACCAAATCAACAAATAATAATGAAACAACCAACCACAGGAATGCTTGCTAAATATATTGCAGTACAATAACGGGGAAAAAATTGGTAACCTTGTTAAGAAGTTTCTATAAATGAAGCAAAATAATTTTCTAAATAATTTTTAAGAAACAAAAGTAAAATCTTCCAATTTGATAAAAATCATTATTTTCCACAACAGCCATAAGTTCTTTAACAGAAAAAAAAAATAAAATTAAAACGTTCTAAGATATTTTTTCATTGATAACTAGCGTTGTATGTAAGTAGTATCCGTATCCAACAGTAGAAATACCTTGGAAATGTAACGTACAACTGCATTTTTCTCAGCATTACGACGTGAATTTTTTAATAAAGTGCAAAAGAAAAGCCTATAATTATGTTTCAGTTGAAGTTATACGACAAAGGACCCATTTTAGCGTGCCGCTTTAAAGCGGGAGGGGGCGGAAAAATAAATAGTAACATAAAACTGGAATGCTCCGTTGTTTCTGACTAACATCAACTAAAGATAAAAATAAGTTAAACGTGTTGAAACTACGCGTTTTAATATGAGCAAATTCAACGAATAAAATAGTTACTTACCTGTTTGCTTAATTGAAATGATCCAAACTTCAATATTGTGTATCATCGTTCAGTTGGAGAATTATCAGTCAGAAAAAAAAACGGAATAATTCCGTTGATTGTACTTTTTTGTTTAGCAAAAATGGAACAATTTTCCAAACCATATGTACACCTGCACGAATATAAGAAATTATAATTATTTTACTGTTGTTGTTGCAACTAATTATTATATATGGAGTATTTTCGACCCTAATAGTAAAAATACAGATTTTTTAAAGAAAAGTTGTCCCCCCCCCCTTTTATTATGTGACAAAGATAAATTTATTGACGCAGTTTCGTTTTCGTATTGATAATTTCTACTTCATTTATTTATATCAAGAATCGTCAACATTAATTTCTACTTTATTTATTTATTTCAGGAATCCTCAACATTCCTATTTATAACAAAAAAATATTCCTGTTTAAAAATCATTCTGTCTTTAAAATCACAACACTTCGACTAAGTTTCAAACTTTTGAAATCAAAACTACTTAACATTCCTCCACCAACTCCAAAACAAACTTTTACCCAGATAAAAGAGGAGAGAGGAAATGTTTAACGAGAGAGGAGGTGGACTCACCTTCGGCGCAATAGGCACTTGTTATCCAAAAGATGAAGAACAAAGAAAAGTCCATGGCTGGCAGAGTACTAGCGCACTGTTAATCCGTCGAAGCCAAAGTTTTGGAACATCCGCACTGTACAGGAACGGATCGCCATTTGAATTGAACGACTCCTGGAGGTAAAAACCGGAGCAGCTAGCGCCCTCTCGTGGCAGACAGAGAGGAGGACATTTGCCGGAAAATGCCCTCCCAGCATGCGCAGGGATTCATTGATGACAGGGAGAGTTTTTTTGAGCTGCGATTCCGAATTTCAATGATGTTTCCATTGAAGCAAATATATATTGTACTTGAAAAAGCATAAATAACTAAAGTGTTGTTTATCTACATGATGATAATAATTCTATACTTAAACAAAAGTTCAAGTCTTAAATCATTTAATTCAAAACATATTGGGGCTTTGGCTAATTTTTTTTTTTCAAGTTAGTGTACAAAGATTTCTGAACCGCAATAGGCCCGAATAATCTTGTAATCACAAATTAATGCGGATATTATATAACAGCAATGTGTGTAATATATTGTCAAAATGAAATGTATTTATATTTTTTGTCAAAATGTAATACATTTAACTATATTTTTTATCAAAATGTAATGCATTTATATATGGGCCGTGGTGGCCCGATCGGTAAGGCATCGGACTCGTGTCCGGAGGGACCCGGGTCTGATCCCAGCCGATCAAAGATCCACCGTCTTGATTAATGGTGGCTGGGAGGCGTTAAAAATGTCGTGGTCACAAAGTCCTCCAAGTGAAACGATACCTCTGGGGGTGCTGGGCCTAGGGTTTGCTCGACCCTAGATTCTGGTTCAAAATTAAGAACAGAGCGCCCTTCAGGGCCCTATCCCGGTTAAACCACGAAGCTGTGGTAGGTACGGGGGACTCTGGAGTGTGAAATGAAAAGTGAAATGAAATGCATTTATATGGTTTTGACAATTTGTATTATGTAAAAGCTATTACCCCCAGATCCGTTTGAATTTTAAGCGCAGAATTTTAATTTGAAGAGAGGAACTTAGAAAAACAAATAAATAATTATGTTTATAGCCACCCTTTGATCCTCTCAGACCATATACATGATACTTATTTTACGTAGTTTACAGTATCAAAACTAATTATAATTGTAATTTAAACTCCAAATACATTATTCTACGATACTAAAATTAATTTGACACAGTGAAACATATCTCAAGGTTAATCTAATCTAAATGTGTTTACAAAAAGTTTTTTTCTTCTAACTATTAAAATTAATAATAGTTATTTTTTACTCATTATATTACTTTTTGAACTAAAAAATAAACTATTAACCAAATATTTATTAACTATTTTCAACTATTATCATTTTTTATTATTTAACTATAAAAAAAATACTGGTTTACTTTGCACCTGCGCGAAAAGCTTGAATTAAAATTTAATAAATATGTGTATTTACTGCGATCAACTGAATCAAAATAATGACTTTAACTTGGAGGAGAATGCCCAATGGTATGAATGTTCAATGGACAGAAATTACAGTTTACTGTATCACACCATCATCAGTGTAAGCATTGCCGATAAATAAATTTGATTTGCTAATAATATATTTTAACTTCCTGCTAAAAAGGGATAAATTTTAGAATTTTTGTATTAAAAAAATATACGGAACAAAAATTTTTCTCACGTTGTTGAATTTTTCTACAGAAATGTCCTATTTTTTATGATGGGCACTAACGCTTTCAGAAATACCCTTAGAATAAGTACTTGAAAATATTTTTCTTGGACGTCAAGTATTTATTCATTTCAAGAACTTCTCAAAACATTTTCTGGAAGAAAATTTAGCTATTTAGGTAAAATTTTATTTACGTTTCGTATTTGTTTGGTAGAGGTCAATATTATATTAATAAAAAAAGGACAAAATCAAAACACAAGTGGAAATCAGGTGTATGGCCAAGATATTTTTTTATCAATTAGCATTTTTGTGTGCGTGTGTGAGGGAAATCATTCTAATTATGTGAAATATAATTCGTACTAGAATTGAAGGGGCAAGTGGATAAAGGTGATGTGCAACATTTGAATTTTGCCGATTTACACAAATTCAAATTAAAATCCGTCTCAAATTATCCGTCAATTTTTCCCGTTGAGATTAGAATTCAATTTTATTTCTTGTGCAAATGTACCAAAATAAAAGAAATACCTTCTTATTTATTTTATGAATGCCATTAATAAATTAAAACAAAGATTGTGAGTTTATTTTAAAATTGAGAAAAATGTGCTGTCTCATAAATATAGACAAAACTCAGCTTTTATGCAAATTTAGTGAGATTTGGAAGTTGTTTTTAGCCACGTGACATGTAACGTTACGGTGAGGTGTGAAATAGATACTTTAGACTGGTTTGCTTGCTTCCTTCAATCACTTTTCGAAATGCCGAGAGCTTCTCAGTTAACGGAAAGCGAAGAACGCGTCGCATGGAAAATGAGAGGTGATGGCGCTAGCATAGGTGACATTGCAGTGCATTTGAAAAGGACAAAAAGAAGTTTTTACAGAATTCTTGCCAGTAAAAGTCAGATTCAAAGGAAAAAACGACCTAGCAGGCCTTTTTCAACAAGTAACCGAGATGACAGACATATATTTCAATTGGCATCTCGCGACGGTGTCTCTTTGCGCAAGATTAAGGCACTATCTGGTCTTCAAGTTTCAGAAGATACGATCCATAGAAGAATCAGAAACTGTCCTCATCTTATTTTGAGAAAAATGGCTAAGAGACCAGCTCTGACTACTCGTCACAAAATCCAAAGATTAGAATGGGCCAAGAAACATATGTCATTTGGAAGTAAGTGGCTTTCTGTCATATTTTCCGATGAGAAAAAGTGGAATTAGGATGGCCCGGATGGCTGGGCTTATTATTGGCATGATTTGCGAAACGAACCAAGAACATTTTTCAGCAGGCAGCATGGTGGGAAATGTGTCATGGTATGGGGTGCATTTGGGTTCAACGATCAAACATCAATAGCGATTTTAAGTGGGAAACAAAGTTCTACGAACTATAGAGAAACGTTAAAAAACAATTTGTTGCCATTTTGCGACATTATAGGAGGGCCAGACTGCATATTTCAGCAAGATAATGCACCCATACATAAATCGAATTCTACAAAAGCAAGGCTTCATCGAAAAAAAAATTATGTTATGGACTGGCCTGCATTAGATCTAGATTTAAACCCAATCGAGAATCTTCGGGCAGTTCTAATCCGCCGAGTTTATGCAAATTCTAAACAGTATTTCTCCGTCGAAAAACTGAAAATTGCCATAGAGAGAGAATGGTACAATGTTGAACCTGAAGTACTACAAAACCTTGTTGAATCGATGGAAAATAGAGTATTTGATCTTATTTCACGTAGAGGAAACACAATTAAGTAATAAGAATATAATTATTGAACAGATTTCAAGAGAATTTTCAATTGTGACTAAACTTATGAGACATGAAATTTAAATGATATTTTATTCTTTTGTTTCAATTTTTTTGTACATGAAGCAAGTGTGAAATATTTTTATATTTATCTTATTATCATGGTTATAGTAAATAAATAATGACGTAATTAATGATGAACTTTCAGTTTTTTATAGTTAAAATTAACATTTTGTTGGGTGACTATACTTTTGAGACGGACTTTTGTGTATGTTCAATTGTGTTAACGTACAAACAAAATTGAAGGGGCAAGTGAATAAAGGTGATATGTAACATTTCAATTTTGCCGATTTACAACAATTCAAATTAGTGTGTGTTCAATTGTGTTAACGTACTCGTACAAGCAAAATTGAAGGAGCAAGTGAATAAAGGTGATATGTGACACTTCAATTTTGTCGATTTACACAAATTCAAATTAGTGTGTGTTCAATTGTGTTAACGTACAAACAAAATTGAAGGGGCAAGTGAATAAAGGTGATATGTGACATTTCAATTATGCCGATTTACACAAATTCAAGTTAGTGTGTGTTCAATTGTGTTACAAAACGAAATTAAAGGGGCAAGTGAATAAAGGTGATATGTGACATTTCAATTATGCCGATTTACACAAATTCAAATTAGTGTGTGTTCAATTGTGTTAACTTACAAACGAAATTGAAGGGGCAAGTGAATAAAGGTGATATGTGACATTTCAATTATGCCGATTTACACAAATTCAAATTATTGTGTGTTCAATTGTGTTAACTTACAAACGAAATTGAAAGGGCAAGTGAATAAAGATGATATGTGACATTTCAATTTTGCCGATTTACATAAATTCAAATTAGTGTGTGTTCAATTGTGTTAACGTACTCGTACAAACAAAATTGAAGGAGCAAGTGAATAAAGGTGATATGTGACACTTCAATTCTGTCGATGTTCACAAATTCAAATTAGTGTGTGTTCAATTGTGTTAACGTACAAACAAAATTGAAGGGGTAAGTGAATAAAGGTGATATGTGACGTTTTAAAAATTGCTAGAAAAATCTCTCAAAAAAAAGAATTATTACCTTATCACCTTCATCCATGGTAAACAGTAAGTTTTTTTTTTTAAGTGTCACAGATCACCTTTATCCACGTACCCCTTCAATTGGGTTCTATACAGGAGATACTGGCATAGAAACGCATGTACTCTCCCCCCCCCCTCTCTCGTGACGATTTTCAAATTTTTATCTTGAAATATTTATTGATGCACTTTTTGCTCAACCTAATTTGTTTTAAATACGTCGTGGTTAGAAAGAATGCGGTGTAAATGATTCTAATAGTTTTGGATAAATCAAGATCTTATAAAAACATGCGTCGAAAAATCAAGCCAAGGTGATTTTTTATTCGAAGAGCTGGTGTTTTTTTTTTTAAACTTAAGTACTGTTTTCTGTAATAAGTCAGCTTTGAACAAAAGTTTGTTGTAACTAGTTTAAAAGTAAAGTTATATGACTCAAGTCAAAGATTTTTTTTCTAGAAAATCATGAAGCGGTTGCTAATAACATTTTAAGCATCAAATCGGGTCTACTAATATTCAGTGCAGTATTTACTTCTCTATCTCTACTAATAATAAAGATGAAGGTTTGCCTTTCTTTCTTTCTTTCTGTCCTTCTGTCTGTCTGTCTGTCTGTCTGTTACGCGCGTAGCGCCGAAACCGTTCGGTCGATTTTCATGCCACTTGGTACAAAATTAGTTTGTAGCATGTAGTTTTGCACCTCGAAGCGATTTTTCGAAAATTCCATTTCTTTCTTTTTCTATTCGAATTCGTTAGCGGAAATTCGATAAAATAGGGAAGAAATATTTCACACACATTTTCAAGTCTTATGTCATTCGAAAGCTTGAAATTTTCTGCATAAAAGTTTTTTCGAAGTTTCTACGATCATCAGGAGAGCAGTAACAATTGTTTTTAGAATCCCGGAATTCAAGGCTTACCTTTAGTAAAGCAAGCCAAACGATTCTAAAATGGTTTTGCTCGAGAATAAAATTTGTTTGAAAAGATAGATGAAATGAATTATTTTATCAACGGAAATCAACTTTTCATGCTGTTACCATGGTTACGTGTTCATACTTATTTTTGTTTCGTTATTTTTCCAGCGTTGCCAGACGTAGTGTTTTTGATACTACGGTAGTATTTTTTCGGCCCAAATATGGAGCGTAGTATTTTTCTGGCAACCCTGTTTCCAATATACTAATGACTTAATTAAAAGATTTGGCGGATTTTTTTTTTTTTTCATTTTCATAGATTTCGCATTTCAGCATCATTGATTTTGGCAACGTTTGGAAACAGTAGTATTTTGTTATATTTTTTTTAGAGGAGGCGTAGTATTTTTTTGTTTCAATTCTCTGCCAACCCCGTCTTTTTCCCGGTGAAAATGCTTTGGGACCTTACTTGGCGCGTTTTCGAAAAGTCACCAACTGGCACGTTTCTGCGTGTCTCGCGGAATTGAAAGCTCCGAGAGAAACTACGCAAAATAGTCAGGGTTACCACGCTTGGCACGCCTATCGCCCATTTAGTGAGAAAAGGGTATCTAAAGCATAGAGTAACCAAATATCGTATCAATTGCGTTATTGCATAGTTCTTTTTAAAGTGTTTCATTTCGGAAAATGCATTGTTTTGTTTTTAAAACTAGGAAAGGAAACTTTCTTCTTCTATTAAACTTTGGTAAGATTTCTGTTGGTTTCTGTGAGCAACAAAATTGTTCTTTTTTCTCTTTTGGCTTATTTTTGTGCATCTCCCCTTGGGGTTGCATTCGAATGTTCCAAGGGGGTTTTTACCCCTTTGATAGAGTAAATCAGTGTTCATTTCAGTGCAGACAAAAGTGATATGAATTGGCACGACCACTTGGCGACATATCGCCAAGTTGGCGAAAAAAATGTTTTCTTTTTTCATTTGGACTCAATTTGGCGCTATTGGCGATATTTTGCGAAAAATCCACTGAATGATGTTAAAATCGGCGATATTTAGGGGATTAATCATTGTAAAACATTTTTTTTTTGCATTGTTTCGTGGCAAACTAGGGATATAAATGTTTGAACTGTTATCTTGCTCACTCCAAGTACTATTTTAGCACTTAAGGCATCTACTAAGAAATTTACACATAAAAATAAGTAGCGTGGGTCCATACCAGATTTTTATATCATACTTTGAAGGAATTATAGTTGAATTACAACTAAAATAGAGCATTTTTTCTGCTATATCAATGCGGGTACCGCTAGTATTTAATATTAATGTTATTCTTATCTTAATGTTTTGCTTAGTTAGTAAAATGCATGTGGGGCAAAGTCGATGCATCAAAGTTAAAAGCTCTTTTTTTTTACTTTTGCAATTAATTATTAAATCACTTACGTAATCATTTATGAATTCATTCATTTACATTCATTCATGTAATAATTTACTTATTTATTCACTTGTTTTTCCTATTCATTCAATATTGTATTTCCACAATTTTTTTTTCTCATAATTTATAGAGTAATTGTTTTATTTAGTTATTTGTTTTTTGTTTCACTATCTATTCATTTATTTATTCTTCCTTTAAAAAGCTTCCTTAAAAAAAAAAAAGCTTTTCTGTGATCAAAACTTCGTATTGGTCAAACACAATATAAATCAACTATTCTATCCATTCTTTTTCAAAAATTAAATGATTGATACAGCGTTTTCTGTATCAAACCGAAGTATTAATTATAAAAGACCAAAATATTTACGTAAACTGAAAGCAAAGTATCCAAACAATATATATAGTACACAACTGGTAACGTATAAACGAGGTTGTTAGCAAAATATTTTTCTTTACAAAATGAAGCAATGATAATTTTTGTTCAGTTTGGATTATGTATATTTCATTTCAGAATTAAAGATTCTATTATGTTCTTTATTTTTTATTTTTTCATGTATCAAGTAAAATAGTAATTGAAACTATTATACCCTTTAATAAACTATGCTATGAAAAGATTTTTTTCATATTAAGTTCATTTTATGTTCTATCACAGCTTTTCGTAATTTTTTTATTTATAAAAAACAAAACAGAACATAGTTTAGGAGTAACGGTATCATTACATAAACAAGAAAATACATTACCCTTTCTTTATTTTTACCTTAACACTTTGAGTTACACAGAAAAAATCCTGTGAAATTTAATTAACGTAAGTTAAAATTATTTTCTAAAGCAGTGCCTTTAATGAAATATTCGTTCATGAATCTCAAAAAGGCTAATTTCTTTTTAAAAAATTAACGAACTCAGCATGTTACTTGTTTTACTCTAAAGAATAATATTTCATGTAGGATTTAATACTTTCTGTTAAAATGAGGATTGTAATCTCTTTCCTGCATATAGCTGTTCTAGTATAATTCTCATGAGACACGGGTGTATCAGTCTTTAAACCTATCTTTATGTATTCTAATATTACATGTAATAACTTTAGGTGTGTCTTTGTTTTTAAACCTTTGACATAACTTCTGAAAAAGGAAAGACATTTTTATATGCATTTTAATGTACCAAATACTTAAAACAAAAGAAAAAGATGAGCGAGGAAGATCAATTTTATCTTCTATCTGTATTATTGTTATAATAACATGATGATTTTATTTATTACATAATAGGTACGGATTTAACAACGTGCTTGAACTATGTATTCATAAAACATTTGTGTAAATAGCCGAAAGTACCCCAGATCACTTAGAGGTTGGGCATTTTATTTTAATTGTAATTTTTTTCTAGACAATTATCGAATTTCTTTGCCATGTACGTCGTAAGAGACCCCACGTAACTTGAGATTGCACATCTTACTAAAAATCATTCCTAAAAATCATTCCTTACTAAAATTCATTAGCTATACTCTGTTCACTGAAAAGATAGACCGATTGTAAACGAACTGATTGACATATGGTTTGCCGCTATACTACTTTTGAAATTTTTTTCCGGGAGAAATTTTTTTTGGCCAATAGGACCGTCGTTCAATATCTGATTGGCACCAATTTTTCCTTTTCCAACCCAAACACCTGACAAACGAGGCCAAATGGCACAATTCTTTGTTTTCATCTAGTCTATCTTTCCCGTGAATGAAGTGCAGGTCAACAGGATATAGTGTTAAAATTTTACAAATCAATTTGCTTATCCAGACATTTGCCTTTTCGTGAAAATGTCGGGAAAATTTTCGAGTTTTTATATGTTTTAACAAAAGAAGTGTTTTATGATCTTTTATTTTTCACTTTTTTAACAATATGAAATTCAAAAGAAATGCCCTCAAAAGTTGAGGACACTTGAAAACGAACCCGAAGAGCGTAGTATTGGAGCCCCAAAAGAGAAATCAGAACAACCGGTTTAAACAACGTAAACTATTGATTTTTACCTGTGAATGCGTAAAGCGTACGAATTTTTATTTTGTACTTCAGTTGTTAACTTAACCATGTGACTGATAAAAACTTGTCATCCAAATACCGTGAAATATGTTGATAATATGGTGTGTTGTATTTCAGGGTTGAATCAGAATACAGCTGAACCGGAGAAGAAACGTTTAAAAAAAAAACTACTCAAAAGCAAGCTAAATGCTGATTATTATTCATTCAGTTAAAAAACATCGTGCAGTATAATGTACTTGTATACTTTTCACAAAACAAAAGTAGTTTTGTTTACTTAAAATCACAAAGAGAAAGCAACAAGTTTTGGTTCAAAAGAATTTTTCCATTTAGTGATTAAACAAAGACCAACTATTAATCAGTGGAATAATCACAAACTTGCTTTTTTGCTCCCTTGGGCCTTTGCCAGATGTTTTGTTTTGCATTTTTGCGAGTAGTTATGAACTACTTGCTGGATACAAAAAAAAATGATTAGTTTTTAATTTTAGTTTATTCCAGCAGTTAATTGTACAAATAGTAGTTAGTTTAACCGTGTAATAAAAAGGTCCGTGAAAAAAATTAAATATAATTCTGCAATAACCAGTCAATCAAAAGAAACATATTACTCCATTTCAAGTTAAAAACAAAATCATTACGACTATTTTAGAATAAAGTTTCAGAAAAACATTATTACTTTTGCTGAATGAGTTAGCTAAACTTCCATTTGTTGTTTATTCGTGACGCATATCGATTTTTTTTTAAAAATTTTTTAGGTTTGTGAATAAATTCTTTTTGAGAGGCAGTTATTCGAATAAGTAAGAAAAACTGAAATATACATACACATACCAGACTGTCCCAAAAGAATTATTTTCAAAAATCAGTATGCATACCAACTAAATTTTCCTTTTTTCTTTTTTTGATACAAAATATACATATGATGTAATAACTATTTCTTTAAAAATTACATTTTGGTTATTTATTAGTTTGTACATCTAAAGCGTAATAAAATTTAAAACATGATGTTTTAAACAATAAATGTAACCACTTATAGTTAACTTTAGTGTTTTCGGAACTCGGGATTTGTAATTTTTAATCGCCATCTTAGATAAACAGAACACTGACATTTTGGTCTTAACGTATAGTAACTCAAAAGTTATAACCGCTATTAGCACTTTGTATGAAAACTAAAGCTTACATTATTTTCATTCTCAATTTATTTTGAATTATTTTTTAAACTTTTAATGAGTAACTTTCATTTTAACGAATGATTTTTTACAGCTAAATAACAGTACACTAATTTTATATTTTGAGCTGTTTCAAATTGAATGGTTTCTTATCTATATGTATAAAGTTGACGGTGTTCGTTTGTTTGTTTGTTTGTTTGTTTATTTGTAACCGCTGGCCAGAAGCCCCCACAGCACCTACAGACCTGAAACTTGGCCCAAAAATTCGAACGTGACCCCCTGTAATGTACCTCGACAGCCAAATTTTAAATTTTGAGTTAGTTATTTTTAAATTAATTGATTAGTCTCATTTTTGGTGTATCCGCCATAATTGAGAGAGGAAAACCTTCCCCCACCCCATAACATCATATATCACTGGAATGGTTTTTTTTTCTGAAAAAGAAAAGTTTTAGCGCGTTTCTCTCCGTTAATTAGGACAAGATATATTAATTAATAAATTTTAGTCAATTTTCAAGGAGTAACTATGTACTCAATACTGAAACACTAGGTCCATTTTCCTGATCAGCTGCTCTTTTGTCCCCGAAGTTATTTTGTGGTTTAAATTAGCGTATAGGTTTAAGCCTTGAAAATGTATTCAATTTGATTAATTAATATCTCCTGTTACCTACATAACTTTCTGTCTTTTATATTTATTTGGCGAATTGATTTAAACTTTAACATGACTTTAAGTGGAATCTAAAAGGTTGTGGAGCGCATTTGAACTATAGGATATAATAATTTTTCTTTACATCCGGGTTGGAGTAAATTTAAACTTATTCAGTTGACTTCCTCAAAATTCTGTGTTACCGAAAACGTCAGAATGGAGCTATTATTGTTAAAAAAATAGTGAAATGGCTATTCAGTTACTCTTCGTATTTGGCGTCGTAAAGTTTGGCAACAGTCGGGAAATTTACCAAACCTCCCAGCCAGTGAAACACTACTTTCTCCAAATCAAAGAAGGAGAAAACGCAATGGTAAGGAATAGCAGTTGTTCGCAGTCTAAAGAGTATTTTATTGCATGTTTAAAACATGTATTTAATGCCATCACTAAATTTTTAACAATAATAGTTCCATTCTGACAGTTTCGGTAACACCGCTATTCAGTTACTTTTCGTATTTGGCGAAGTAAAGTTTGGCAACGATCGGGAAATTTACCAAACCTCCCAGCCAATGAAATCTTGCTAATTTGAGAGTCACTGTTAGATTGTAATCACTTCAAAGAGATGGTGCGAAAGACATTATATTTCTTGCCTTTTAATGTTCACATTAAAATCATGGAAGAGGCTGAGCTACCTGATGACAATCGGTTCCCTATGTTAATCAATTTAGATTTGGCGACCAATTTTACATTGCAATTACGGTTAAATCGGTGAATTATATCAAATTTCGAGGGCAAAATTGCTGTGGTTGTTGAGAGTTTTCGAAAATCTTGGCACTGCTGTGTGGCACTGTGTCAAAAGTTCCATTGAAACGTAAAAAAATTCCGAAAAAAATAAATTCACACACACACACGAAAAGAAGAAAAAAGTCTTCAAAACTAAAATAATCCAGCCATTGAACACTACAAACTGTAAAATGTCATTAAAAGTGTCATCTATTTATATAAAGATGATGAGCTCTGTTTGTTTGTTTGTATGTATGTTTGTAACCGATGGCCAGAAGCCCCCACAGCACCTACCGACCTGAAACTTGGCACAAAAATTCGAATGCATCCCCGCAAAATGCACTTTGAACGCCGAATTCTAAATTACGAATTATATTTTATTAAATTAATTAATTAGTCTCATTTTTGGTATATCCGGCATAATTGAGGAGAACCCCCCACCCCACTCCACCCCGCCAAACATTATACATCGTTGGAAAGGGTTTTTCTGAAAAAGAAAAGTTTTAGCGCGTTTCACTAGGTTAATTAGAACAGGATATATTAATTAATCAACTTTAGTCAATTTTTAAGGATTAACTCTATACGCAAAACTGAAACACTAGGTCAATTTTCTAGACAAACTGTTCTTCCTTCAGTGGTTTAAATTTGCGTGTTGAGTTTAGCCTTGAAAATTGACTAAATCTCCTGTTACTTACTCAATTTAATGTTTTTTTTTTATTTATTTGGCGCATTGTGATTTAAACTTCAATATGACTTTTAGTGGAATTTAAAAGGTTGTGGAGTACATTTGAATGAAAGAATATAAAAATTTTACTTCAGAGGGTGGGAGTGAATTTAAATTTATTCAGTTGACTTCCTTTACATTTTTTGCACGGGCATCGCCGTGAGGGTACTGCTAGTAATAAATAACATAAGGATAAAACATAATTTTGAAACCAATAAAAATAGGAAACTGATGAATAATGAATTGCAAAAGAGATAGTTTTTGCACAATTATATTTGCATGATTAGTTGCACAATTATAAACCCAATTATACTAGCATCGATTTGAAAAGAACCATTTGCACAAAAGCCAACAGACCAATCAATACATTTTCCCCTCAAAATCACAATTTGTAAATGAAAATGAGAAGAAGAAATGAAGACACTTTTCGAAAAGAAAGATTTCTGTCTGAATTCGCCACCAGCCCTCTGACGCGTCTCAACAGACAACAGTTATCCGGTGTCGTTGCCATGACGACAGAGATTATACTGTGAGCGTTAACTGACGGAATTGCGATAAAGATGTTCCACGTTAAGAACTCACAGTCAAATGAATTTAAACAGGGTTATTTATGCTGTGTCTCTGCATTGATTTGAATTTCAGCTGTAAGAAATAATTGATTTTTGAAGGTGGCAGTAGGCTTTGTACACCTTGCAAGTTTCGGAGGAATGCATAATTAGAGTTTTAAAAGACTTTCAGTTGCGTCGCTTGGGAAAAACTAAATGCGAGAGCATGCTTGCATTTTTAATATCTTTACTTTCCATTTCCATTTTACCTTTTTCGGTTCTTATTTAGCAGTATAATCCTTTTCTAAAATAAAACTTACACTGATGTACCGATTACGCTTCAACTGCTCAAATTCTGTTTTGAAATATTTCTCAATACACTGCAAAAAAAAAAAAAAACTGTTGCTTTCACAGTATAATACTGGCATCAGAGGTTCAAGTTTAAAACTAATAGCACAGTAATAAACTGTAAAACTAACAATTTTACAGTTTATTACAGTAAATCAGCAATTTTACTGTTCATTACCACAATTTTACAGTTTATTACCACAAAATTAGCTGTATTATACTTTTTGCACTGCATAATAACTGTACTGTATTATACTGTAAAAACAATAGTATTATACTGGCAGCAGAGGTTCCAGCTTAAAATTGTAAAATGCACAGTAATAAACTGTAAAACTAGCAATTTTGTAGTTTATTGCAGTAAAGCTGAAATTTTGCAGTTTTTTACTGTAGGTTTAGGAATTTTTACAGTTTGCTGCTATAAAATAAACTGTATTATACTATAAGAACAACATCTTTTTTTATACAGTGAATAAGGCATCAGTCAAATAACGTTTTGATTCAATAAAGGTTACCGCCGAGCTACCTCCCGAGTCACTACCCCCCCCCCTCCAGGACTCTCCTCGTCCCAAATCTCGTCAAATCGTGACTCAATCTTTAGTATGAGAGATTGGTTTCCCGCTTTTAATTTAGTGCAAGTCTCGTGTCCGTTTTTGTTTCTTCATTATGGCTTCTGCTCGTTTGCTTACTTGACAAAATTACTTTACAGATAATTGTTTCGGATATTGTTTTTACAAATTCGAAACCCGTTAATGTATTTAGAGGGAGAATAAATAAAGTTTTTTTAGAAACAAATTTTCTGATGCTTTAAGCCCATAAAGGCGCTTGCGCCATTGAACCCAACCCAATCAACTCACTAGATTGTGATTGGAAAATATCTGAAAAAACTTTCTAATTTTCTTTTTATTGCAAATAGAATTTTTTTTCGCTTATTAGGGTTTTAATGAATTTATTTAAAACCAATTAGAGATAAATAAGTTTTAAAGTAATTTTTGGGACATTTTCATAAATGCCTATCCATATACTACGGCTCAGAACTTATGAAGCCCGATGATGTGATCATTAATTACACTAAATACACTTAAAGGTAGTCAAACTGTATAGTTTGAAGGAGTGCAAGTCAAAGAGAAGAAGTTATTCATACACATTTATTCTCTACTTTAATTTAGACTCAAAACGTAATATTGCAGTTACGAATTCTACTCACTTTTTTAGACACTACTGCCCCGCAAAAAATTACCACCATGAGTAGGTTTATTTAAACAATAAATGTGCAAAAATATTTCTGGGACGTTTGACACGGCAGGAATGGTAACTTTAATTTAGTGAAGGACATGAATGCATAAAAGAGAAACACAAATATTTAATATATATTTCTATTACGAACATTTCCAAAATTTAACTATAAAGTAATAACATTTCAACTTATATTTAAAAAAAAATATGACGTCATATTTAATATTATACATTTAACCGCCTGAAAAATTATTAATGAAAGTTTATGACTTCCGCAGTTAAAGATAGTTTTAAAGGTATTAATTTCACGTACAATGTTGGTTTGCCTGTGGCAGGATTATCACAGCAATACGTAATAATATCATCCAATTTTAATTAACATTTTTCATCTTTAACACTCATTTCAAATTCCTTAGTTTAAGATAGTTTCCATCGGTTCAATTGTTTCTTACGAATAAAGACTATGCACCTCGTCGCACTTGGAATAATTGAACTTCGATATAATTAAATTTTTCGTAATTAAATTGAAAAGAATATTCTTTTATTTAAAGTTAATTACTTTTAGTCAGTTACGCAACCGAATTCGTTGTTAGAGGTATATCCTAAGAAATTAAAGTTTGATTTAAACAGGAATAATTGAATAGTGTCTCAATGATATTTCAGAACGTCATTATGCCCGTGGTATAAACTTAAAGTTCATTTGTGAAAAAAATGATATAGCAGAAAATATACTCTTATTTTAGTTATAATTCAACTATAATTCCTTCAAAGAATTATATAAAAATTTGGTACGGACCCCACACTACTTCCTTTTACGTGTAAATTTCTTAGTAGATGCCTTAAGTGCTGAAATAGTGCTTGGAGTGAGCAAGATAACAATTCAAACATTTACATGTCTAGTAACAATCTCGAAACAATGCAAACAAATGTTTCACAATTATAAATCTCCTAAATATCGCCGATTTTAACATCATTCAGTGGATTTTTCGCAAAATATCGCCAATAGCGTCAAATTGAACAAAAATAGATAATTAAAAAAAAAAAAAAAATTCGCCAAATTTGACGCCAACTTGGCAATATGTCGCCAAATTGGCGTCAAACACTTGACGACTAAAAGCTTGGCGATATATCGCCAAATGGTCGCGCCAATTCATATCACTTTTGTCTGCATTGAAAGTCACCGATTTACCCCATAAAAGGGGTAAAACACCCCTTGGAGAAATTCGAATACAACCTCA
The DNA here is from genome assembly GCA_038373865.1 of Uloborus plumipes. NCBI lineage: Eukaryota > Metazoa > Arthropoda > Arachnida > Araneae > Uloboridae > Uloborus > Uloborus plumipes. Next base: position 1,430 of record JAXGGA010005972.1, on the reverse strand, counting down.
ACGGGAGGTGCACAAAAATAAGCCAAAAGAGAAAATAAGAACAATTTTGTTGCTCACAAAAACCAACAGAAATCTTACCGAAGTTTAAAAGAAGAAGAAAGTTTTCTTTCCTAACTTCTAAAACAAATTAATAGAAATTTCGTGCATTATTCTTCATAATGATAATAAAAACAATAAACATCGACAAACATTAACCAGCAAACGATAAATTAAAAGCTAAATTCGTTCACTCAAGCCATTTACTGCAATTTATATTGAAATAAATTAATAATGAAGTAAAATATGTTTTTCAGACGATAAATTTAGAATGGTTTACTATCATGTTGTCTCGTTTTTGACCTCATTTGGTTAAGGCTACTATAAGAGGAGGCTCCAATCCCTTCTACGGGAGCTCTACATTTTGTTAAAGAATTATTCCCTCTTCTATACAACTGGTCAGATCGCCAAAATGTGTCTAAACTCACAAAAATGGTACGCGTCAGTTTCTTCTTTCTTTACCTATTTTAAGGAAAGGACTCGATTTCTCATTTGATTGACAGGTACCATCTTATCACGGTTTTATTACATTTCATTTAACTAATTTTAATAAGACTTGGAGTTTGGATTACTACAAAAACAAATACATTTTAAAAATTATTAAGAGAAAAAGAACGAAACAAATAAACGAAATAAAAACGTAACCATGGTAACATCATGAAAAGTTGATTTCCGTTGAGAAAATATTTCATTTCATCTTCATTTTCATAACAAATATTATTTTCGAGCTTAACTATTTTAGAAAAGTTTGGTTTTCTTTGCTGAAGGTAAGCCTTGAATCTTCGGGATTCTAAAAACAGTTATTACAGCTCTTCTAATGCTCGTAGAAACTTCAAACTGACATCATTTTAAGCAGAAAATTTCAAGCTTTCGAATAACATAAGATTTGAAAATGTGTATGAAATATTTCTTCCCTATTTTATCGAATTTTTGCTAAGAATTAGAATAGAAAAGGAACAAAACAGAATTTTCGAAAAATCGCTTCGTAGTGCATAACCTCGTACTACAAACTAATTTTTTGCTAAATTTCATGAAAATCGACCGAACGGTTTTGGCTCTACGCGCGTAACAGACAGACAGAAAGAAAGAAAGACAGACAAACCTTCAGCTTTATTATTAGTAGAGATTTCATATTCTCCTATTTTACATTTTTTAGTGACATTGAGCTTGATTGGCTAGATATTCAAATATTGTGCCATTTTAACGCCACCAGAAGGCATTTATATAACTAACTAAAAACAAATCCTCTTTGAAAGACTTGAAAATAATATTATTCGCAAGTGTTCAGGAAGACTGTTCCAAAGAAAATGGATTTGATTTACATTTTTTCAACGCTGTACATTTTGGCCGTCAAAGTAAAAGCATGCTACCAACTGTCGCGTTATTCAGGTTTA